>CM037852.1:50459027-50656198 GCA_021234595.1 Delia radicum
CGGTTTCAACAGGTGTCGATATTTTTTGAAGTAGCCCATATAGTATACTTAACACACATAATTTATATAAATTACATTTTGATGACATTACTTGATACTTTGAATATGACAATTTGTTATACAATTAAAAATGAGATCGTCAAACCGCTTACACTGTGGAAGATTTTTGGAGTGATTGTATGGTGTTTTTACAGTATAGTAAAACCTCTTTGGCTTTCTCAGGCCAAACTGTATGTTTATGACATTTTACATATTTATGCATTTCACCATATGTGAGTTAAGGCTTATTTTTATCTAGATTAATGGACATCTTCTCGAAAAGTTTGGTACTGAAAATAAGCAAAGTCGGTATATCAGATCAGAATTTGTGTCTGAAATGTGGGAAGTAAACAATTTGTACAAATTTCATAGTAGCGTCTGGTGTATAAAATAGTGTGTCATATTCTTTCACCTGATGTTTAGATGTGAATCATATTGTAATTTTACTACTCAATTTATTTTTCACCTCAAAAATGGTTAAGCAAAATTTATGAATAACGGGCAAAATTAAAATTTTTTGAAGATACAATTAGTCCAACTTGATTTTTTACATGGATATAACTATTAATAAAAATTATTTATACATGCCTTAGCTACAATTTTGAGTAAGAAAGAATGAGAAATCATCAATGGTTCTTGAGTTAAAACAATCATTAAGTTTGGTTTTACAAAATAAAAAACATTATCCTCCATAGTGTACACAGAAAAAATTATCACCTAAAATATCTAATTAAAGATTTGAATTTAATTTAATTTGTTACTAAACAAATATTTAATTGAATCAATTAATATTTTAATTGACTTTTAAATATATAAATACATATTTTATTTTAGACGCAATTATCATATTATTTTTTCATACACTGTATGAATAAATAGAAAATTTTCAGTATAAAATACCAATACATTTGAAGTTAACAACAAAACAAGGACACACACACACACAAAAACTCAGCATCGCAAAAACACACATACCACGTATAGATCACACACTTTTTTTGTGAGTATCATATATTTTTTTTTTTGTAGAAGTTATTTATAACTTTTTTTTTCCTTCTTAATTTTAATAAAAGGTTTAATTGATAGTATCATTGCCGTGATAGGTGCAAAATCAATTAAAATATTAATTGATTCAATAAATTTTTTAATTGAAATCCGTTTTTAGTTTTTTCTGTGTAGATTAGAGCGGCATTTGTGTATGAAGAAAAACTTTTTTTTTCAAAAATTAAAATTTTTTATTTAGATTGTGGTAGTATTAGACCTAAAAGTTATTTGGTGCAAATTTGAAAAAATCGGAAGGCTTTAACCAGTTAATAAAAAATTGTGCGTGCGAGTTTTAAAAAGATTTTATTGATCATCTTTACTTTTTTAACGATGATAAAAGATTGAACCAGCATTTATGGATATGCAATGCTCTCAATCTCTGTAAATGCCTTGTGGCTGCAAACAGGAACATGCCGCTTTTAAGGAAAACCAAAGCTAAATTGAATAAAGTTTTGCTGAAATCATAACAGATATTTCGAAACTATCAGCAGCAATATTGAAATTAGTCAATTTGAAATTTCGAATAAATAATTCATTTTTCTATTTACAGCCACTACTGGCTTCCAGTCAGGAGACGGTGGTTAACTTCCCAGGCACTGAGGGTACACTCCATAATACTCCAGCGTCTCACCAGACAACATCTCAGGCAATATCCCAGCCTGGACAGGTCACCTCGGCAGGTGACTTGCCCAAGCGGAAGCGGAAGAAAAAATCCTCAGGCGACGTATGGAAGTCTAGGTATTCAAGAGCGAAGTTTATTCTTGACAAAATTGCCACAACGCTTTGAATGGGACCGTTCATGAACGCGATAAGAGGACCGCGTAAAATACCAAGCTGTGGTGGATGAGTACCTTAAGCGAAAGGAGACCGCACCCGCACATCAAGCACGTCAAAGAAGGTAGAAGGGGCAAAGCGAAATCCGCTCACAGATTGAGGGTGACAAATCGCCGAAGCGGAAAAAGGTCCACGAGCAGAGAACCGTTTCGCAGCCTATTTCTACCTCTCGTAGACCCTTTAATGAGGTTGTAAGGGATCATTTGCTTGTGGCTCTAGCAAATGTCAGTGTGGGTTGCCTTCGCCTGTAGTAACAGAATGGAGTGCTATCGAATCCAAGTTGTCAGAACTCGTGATGGCTCACGTGATCTCCACAGGATAGTCCGGTACCTCGTTTTGACTCCAGTGAAATTCACAGGGATACAGTTAATCACATGTATGGACTTGTTCTCCCTGGAATTCCTCAGCAATGCGTCACTACGATAAGTGATGCATGGGATGGCCTTATTTTAAAGCTAATCCCCGCTGCAGAAATTCCAGCTAGACCTCGTGCCAGAATTTGGTTACCAAAATGGCAATGGACAATCACAGGCTGCTAGAATGCCTCAAGGCTCAAAATCCTGAGATTCCTATGAATGACTGGTCTGTCATCCGGCAAGGTGCCTCAGAACACCAGCATGAGCTACGTGCTTGTCATCTCCGAACAGGGTGTGTCAGCACTCGAGAAGGTGGGCAACAAGCTCTTCTTTGGTATAAGGGAGGCCAGGTAAAGGTTTTCCGTCCTTCTGGGTCGGGTGGTGTCGACGGGAAAGATGAAATCGATGACGCCAACCAGCTGCTCGATAAGATGCAGCTCGAAGAACCCCCAATATATATAACAAAGATGGGGAAGCTAAAGGTCGTGCAGATTAATCTTCAGCATTCCCGGATTGCTACAGACAACCTGCGGGTTCTTCTAGCCGAGGAGGACCTTGACATAGGTATCATCCAGGAGCCCTGGGTCAATGACTCACAGGTGTAAAGGGGTTCAGGGTGCCCGTACTCAATACTATACATCAATAATAAGGGTAAGCCAAGATCTGTATAATAGCTAAAAAGACATAAAGATTTTTCTAAGCTCTCAATTTAGCTCAGCTGACCTTACTGTTGCGAAGTTGAAATGACAGGTGGCCGCAACAATCACTATTGCCTCCTGCTATATGGCTCACAATCGAGCGACGCCCCGCCCAGAAGAAGTGAGGTTCCTGTTGTCCTCCATTGCTGCAGAAGATACTTTGATCCTGTGCTGTGATGCCAATGCCAGGCACACATCTGGGGTAGCACTGAAATCAACGAGAGAGGGTGAGTCTTTTCTTGATTTTATTAATACTAACAATCTCAATATATGTAATCCAACTTTATGTTTCCGAGTTCCGATAACTATAGGGGTTGGGAGGAAGTTCTAGATATCACAGCTATCTCAGGTACGTGTTGAAAAGTGGGGGTATCCGATAAGAAGTCCTTTTCGGATCATAATTGGATACTTTTCGATATCAACACGAACGTTAGGGAGAGCGTTTGCTTCAGGAATCCTAGGAGAACTGTTTGGCCTAAGTTCAATATGATTCTTAGGACGAAGCTGTGTAGGGGGCCAATTGTCGAAGGGACAATCGAAAGTCTCGAGGACTCTGTATGGGGTCCTGGAAAAGGCCATTGATGTGGGCGTTCAAAGCTTCCTGCCCTCAGACTAGGGCAAGAAAGAGTTTTCCTCCCTGGTGGAATTCTGAACTGTCAGAGCTTCGGAGGGAGACACGAATAGCTTTCAACGCTAGCTATTCCAGCAGACAGTGGAAGCCATAACCGCGACAAGCTTGAAGGTGTACAAGAAAGCATTGGCGTTGGCAAAGCGGAACTCATGGAGAGAGTTCTGCGAATCCATAGACAAACACTAGGGACACTGCTAGACTTAGCAAGGTGCTGGCAAAGGGTCACTCTAACCCTACTTATGTTAAGAGGGGTGATGGATCCTGGTCATACAAATCGTCGGGTCTGGATGGCATTTTACCGATAATGCTCTAGAGGGGTCTAGATTTGATTACTCCCTGGCTGCTTGTGATATACAGACTTTGCCTCTCTCTTAACTACGTGCCCGTAGCTGGAGGAAGATTAAAGTAGTTTTTTATTCCTAAAATTGGCAAATGTGGTCCACGAGGCTGCAAAGGACTTTAGGCCAATCAGTCTCTCATCTTTCTAACTGAAGACGTTGGAAAGACTCATTGACGTACATATAAGGCTGAAAACTCGAGGGATCGCAACATGCCGGGTAGTCAACATGCGTATATCAAGGGACGCTCAACGGAACTGCACTCCATGAGGTTGTGAGAGTGGTGGAGAGAGATCCTTGGAATTTGGACAATATACACTGGCCGCCTTTCTGGACATAGAGGGGGCTTTCAACAATATCACGACCGATGCAATACAGAGAGCCCTCGTGGATCTGGGCGCTGAGACTTTCATCAGCGACTGGATAGTGGAACATGTTGGACTCCCGTGTTGTCAGTGCTAGTCTGGGAAATAGCGAGTTGTCAAAGCAGGTCAGGAGAGGTACAACCTCAGGGTGGTGTGATCTCGCCCCTGTTATGGCTCCTTGTTATTAACTCAGTTCTCGTCACGCTGGATAATAAGGGTGTTAAGGTTGTCGCTTATGCGGACGATGTGGTGATATTGGTATCCAGGGAGGTTCTTGGACGTGATTAGCGATATTATGACCAGCGCTCTGGATACTCTCAGTAGCTGGGCCACCAGTTGTGGCTTAGGAGTGAATCCGAGTAAAACAGAACTGGTTACTTTTCACCACTCGGTCCAATTCGGGCTTCAGACCTCCGCGCTGCAAGGGCTGTGAGCTCACCCTCTCTGATCATGCGAAATATTTGGGTATCATCTTGGACTCTAAACTATCATGGCGACTTAACACCGAGCACAGGGTTAGGAAGGCAACGGTAGCCTTCTACTCCTGTAGGAGGATGGTTCAAGGTGGGGTTTGAGTCCGAAAATGGTGCTGTCGTGTGGTGGACTGCGACCACTAAGAGGGTGGTTACTGATCGTATGTATAGGGCGCAGCGCTCTGCTTGCATTGGGGTCACGGGCGCGATAAGAACTTGCCCCTCGGAGGCTCTCAATGTAATGCTTCACATTATCCCTGTTGATTTGCATATAATGGCGGTTTCTTCTAGCAGCGCAGCGCGGCTTGCTGCAACGGGTTCCTGGAAGTCCAGGACCTAAGGACATGCAGGTTTCTTGATGGACTTCACCCACGTGTGGGATTTGAGTCCGACTATGTTACTCCTAGATTGGATTTTTGCCGACCTTTTCGGGTTAGCTTTCCCTCCAGGGGGGAGTGGGATATGGGGGGATCCAACTTTTATTTTTGACATCAGGGTATACATATACCGACGGCTCAAAGATGAGTTGTGGTGTAGGCTCCGGGGTCTTCTCGGGTGAGTGTAACTTGCGGTGTTCTTTCAGGCTACCTGATCATGCTACTGTTTTCCAGGCGGAAATTCTGGCTATCAGGGAAGCCTGCAGACTCCTGTCTGAAAGGGGGGCTCGAGGGACAGTGGGCATCTTCGCCGATAGCCAAGCGGCTTTAATGTCCCTGAGCTCGTACGTTACATCCCCTCTGCAATCGTTGGTCAGTGCAGGGAGGAACTGTCCAGGCTAAGCTGTCTATCCCAAGTTACTCTAGTTTGGGGTCCCCGGCCCACAGAGACCTCTACGGTAATATTCGACTCCGGATCTTGGGTGGCCATATACTGGACGACCTCTCGGTAATATCACGTGTGGGATTCCGGTGATCGCATACGTTATCTTAACCGAACGGGGTGGGTCTAGTACTCCGGATACTAGTTCCTTACGGGTAGTGTGGTCTCTTCAAAACGGAGTCGCTTTTTTTGACTCTACTAGATGCTCACGAGTAGCGTGAGCTGCCACTTAAACCAACCAACCAACCATTTACAGCCACAAGTTATATATTATTTCTCAGTAAGTGAGAGTATTGCAATCTCTCTATGTTCTAACTCTTTGTAATAATCCAAACTACTATAATAAATAAGTATAAAAGATAATAAATTTACTAATTAAAAGTAAAGCCGAATAAATTAAATGATATTTTAAATTAGGAATAAAACTAGGAGGTGAAAAGAGAAATTTAGAATATTATATAATAATTCTATTACTAGTGGCGCCCGTTACCAAAGTTTTCTATTTTAAAAAAAATTTCTTAAATTGCATTAATAAAATATGTCATGCGACACATCAGTTTTTATTTACTTTGGCATGCTAAACACGAATATTTTTAAAATCGGACTAACGGTTTTCGAGATATTGAGATTTAATTTTCATGAAAAAATGCCGTATTTTTCCTACATTCTAGGAATTTTTTAAAAATTATCTTAGAATTTATTGTTTTTGCACTCAAATACTACACAAAATATGTTTTCATTACATTCATATTACAAAATATTACATTATTCACAACCCTCCCAATTGTGCTGTCTTTAATCGAATCTAAACTTTTCGTAGAAAAATGAAAATATTTAGTAATTTATTATAACAAATTGTTTATTAACAAATTTCATAATATGGAAATTGGATATGAATTCTTTCGCCGAATGAAGCACTGGACTTTGTTGACTTATATGATGACTTTAAATTGGAACGTATGATTAGGTGCATTTTTTTTATTTATTTAGTCTACATATATAAAATCATTACAGACTATAAATACAAATTATTAAAAATATTACAGGTTTTACAAAAAGTTTTAAATTTGATTAAGATAAATAATTAATTCCCGCTTCACATTGTCAAGACTTGTGTTAAAAATCAATGACATGATATAATTGGCTGAAATCAGAACAAATACGGCACAGTTTTTAGGCGAAGGAATTCGAAATTTCTTGTTACGTAAAAAGGCGTATTAAGATCGAGTTTACTTAGTATGTATTCAGAATTTATTGTTCCATTTATAAGTTTTAAAAGAAATGTCACATTTAGCACTAGTCTCCGACTTTTTAGTGTAGGCAGTCTAATAAGAAGTAACGGTTTTCATAAGAATGAAGATTCACAAGTGGATTCCTGCAGAGATTTCGGAGAGAGAAATAGCAAAATTGTTTTTGTACCGACTCGATGGATTTCGAATGTGTTTCATTGAATGGATCCCAAACAACAGATCCGTATTCCAGAATTGGCCTCACTAACGTTGTGAAAAGTTGTTTTGTTGTATAAGGATCTGAAACTGAAAACTCCTTGTTTTCGAGGAGGAAGAAAGACAACGGGAATCATAATGCGTCTCTATGGGCGTTGGTTAGAACATCATTACTGGCGCATTCCTTTACACCTAACGTTGTCCATTTGAGCAGGTCGCTAAGGATAAGTAATTCGATTTTTCTTAGATTTCACACCACAAATCTTTTGGACCTAGTGCTACAACAATCAAAGCATTAATTGATGAAAATCAGAAGTTATATTAAATATTGTATGAAATTGAAAAGCATAACAATGATTTTATGTGAATTTTCTGATTTTCCGAGATATCTGTAGGTCAATTTACAAGTCATCCTTCAACCAATATTGACATAATTATGTTCAAATAAAAGTAGTTTTGTCTATTTCGCCAGACAAAAATAAAGTCAATAAAGTCAGCAAAATTTTAGTCAGGAATGTGCTTCCACAAAACTTGCTAATGTCAGCAAATTTAGCAAAAGTTTTGTTAAATTTTTGAATAAAAATTAAAAAAATCCTTGCTAAAAATTAATAAAATTTTGCTGAATATTAGTAGGCTGAAAAAATATCAAAAAATTTGTAAAAAAATTATACTTCAGTTAATTTATTTGCTGAAAATCCAAAAAAAAAATTTTTTTTTTTAAAAAATTTACAATATATTAAAAATATAAAAATGTCCATACATTGACGAAATGTATTAACTTAATATCTGAAAATATAGAGAAATCATTATATATAAACATAAAGAAGAATATATTTCAACTACTTACACCCATGGTTGTCTACTACATCTCGTTTTTTTTTTAGCAAAATAAATTAGCAAACATTGGTAAAACATTAGTAAACATAAGTTCAAAACTGTTAAGTACTGATTAAGTACAACTAAAATTTTAGCTGAAAACACAATTTCAGCAAAAAAATTAGCTTAGAAATATTATACTTGATTTACAAAACGTTTTACTAATTTTTCTAATAACTTATTTTTTGACAGAAGTGCAAAAATAAAATAAAATTAGAATAAATTTTAAAAAAATTTTAAAATGGAGGAAACCAGCTCCATATTTTGTAAAAGACATGTCGTAACATCTCGGAAACCGTTAGTCCGATTTAAAATGTTTTAAATATTCATGCTTAGCATGCCAAAATTAAGAAAAAATTTAAAAACCTGAAAACTTTGTACGCTGAGCACCAAGGGTAGTGGTGCAAGCCGCCGGTCGTCAGCCGTTTAGCCGTCGACATGTTTTTTCAAGCCGCCGCCTACACTATCGGCTTGAATCGACTGTCGGCTAAGTCGTTTGACATATTCGACCATAATTACAATTTTTTTTTTTTTTTCATATTATAATGAACAACTCTTTAAACAAAAATCAATAATGCTTTCGTTAGACTTTCAAATTCCATAAAAAAGTCATATTTTGTAGTTCAGGAAGGATGGATTAGCATGTATTAAAAAATGCTAGTAAATATAATTAGTAGCTATTCGCTTTCTCACTTCCGACATTTACCTAAATACTCAAATATGATTATTTTTCCAATTGTTAGTAATTTGCCACATTTTGTCCTTCGGAACATTTTCTAGCGAATCAATTTCGCGTATTCTTGTGGACATTATCGTGGACGACGGTTTTTTCGTATTTGAGTAATCTTTGGGTATTCTTGTGGAGTACTGCTGCCAGTCTCCATATTATGCCCAGCGTAATTTTTTTGTTTGATTTCAGACTAATTTCAGGTATTCTAGTGGAGTGATGCCGCCGGTCTCCATACGCCAGCAGAAACGATAGCGATCAGCGTTTTCTTTTCTCTAAGTTCGGATTATTCTAGTAAAGTGCGGGTATTCTAGTAAAGTGCTGCCGCCGGTGCCCATCCACCATTCTAAATTATTGCGGTTATCGTTAATTTTCTTCGGATTAATTTTCGGGTATACCTGTGAAATTCAGGTCTTCCTCAACCAGTAGAACGTGTTATCAGGGAAGCGCTGCAGCCAGGTTTTCCTTAACCAGGAGAACGGATAATCAGGAGAAGTGCTGCCGCCAAGTCTTCCTCAAACCAGGAAACGTGTAATCAGGGAAGTGCTGCTGTCAGGTCTTTCTCATAGAGGAAAACGGGTAATCAGGAAAGTACTGCCGCCAGGTCTTCCTCCAACCAGGAAAACGTACTACTGCCGACATTCTCCTGAGCTCTATTTGATGGTGTTCCTTTACAATGAATGAAATTTTGAAGTCTTAAATATCAGTATGTGTATTTTTACTTATAAACTGAGATGTTATTATAACGTTAAAAGAAACAGTTTGTTTTACTCTCTCTCGCTGTAAATACAAATATTTATAAGAGGACTCCAGCCTACTACAGTTTCGAGGTACTTTATTCTGTACTTTTTTAAACATCCTTTTTTTAAACATCCACACGTTTGAACAGTCAGTAAACCTATTAAAAATAATAATCTTGTGTTGGTTTAAAATACTAGCTGGTTATATCCAGACTAATTATGTGTCATTCATACTACAACCTCGCCGGGTGCGGGCAAATCGTATCAGTAGTACTCTAACTGTAGTACTCAAACCGTGTTAGCGCGATAATAACAAGAAATAAAATATCTATAGAAAAGAATATATTACAAGATAAATTATATGAAAAAGTGAAGTGTGAAACAAAAGAAAAATTTTTTGTGAATATTGAGAACAGGAAATCATTTTGCGTGTAACATGGGCCTATAGCTTACACAAGGAGGACTTGCAGAACTACCTTATTGAGTTCGGCTTTGGAACTTCAGGTACTGTCGACAGCTCCGGAAGCGGTTTGCCGAATTTCTGGGGGAAACCCATGGCCCCGAGCGACTCAAGCGGCTTCTGCAAATCCGAGGAAAATACACCCCTGAAGCTAAACCTATTACACCGAAAATACCCACACATATATCGACCAACCAACACAAAACTCCATTAGCGGAGGGTCTTAATCCTGACATTAGATGTAGTGAGACCATTACTGAATCAAGCACCCACACTTTTTTTATGGACAGTAGGGTGTTAAGATGATGGCGAAAGAGATCCCATGGAATTCCGAGAAAGGCTCGAGGAATTGGCTACGATGACTGACATCAATATTGACCCAGGATGATGCCCGAGGTCCAGACGGGAAATGCTTGTATCGGGAAAAAAATCGGCAACGGACGGCGTGGCTCCCCTTCAAGTAGAATTTCATGAAGTTCTTTTTACCACTACGCTTTGTTGAACGGCTCTAAAACGAGATCCAAAAATGTCACCAACAGCAGCGAGAGACGTTTAAGAACTACACTTTGAGCATGCAACATTTAATGCCGCATACTGGGTACACAGAGGCATCGAAGCAGGAGCGAATCTTTCGGAATGCTTTACCGGAATACCTATGGTACAAAAGAAGGAGGGACTTCACCACCCTTAAAAGCCTCTTACAATTGGCCAAATTCCTTGAGAATAGCCCCCCACATCGACGTACTCCCGCGAACAACACCGATTGGTGAAGTCGGAGGAGGCCGCATTAAGCGAACGTAACTCGTATATCAACCCCCGAACTGCCTGTCGCAAATGTGGGCTCAGTGTCAAAACGAGCCAGTGTTGTTCTGTTGGGAATGTGGCCGAAGAGAGGTGCAGAACATCCAAAGTTGAGCCGCCGCTCGGGAATTGACAACCGAACACGTGTCGAACTAGGGAGCATTTGCCCAGCACAGAATACCCCTCACAATTAACAACTAACCTGTTTACCAAAAACTCAAAGCTCTTGGCCACGATCTTTTTGGATAGTCATGGCCGCACTAGCAGTTTCATCAGTGTTCCACTGGCTCACACCTTAAAAGCCGTGTGGTACCCCCATGAAAAAATCGTGAGTCAGGCTGAGGGTAATCCCAGACAAATATGCCATGTCACCGATGCAACAAATGGTTTCTGGTCCTCCCAGACGCCACAGAAGATGTCCTTCTGGTCTGGAATTTTTTTGAAAAACTGCGGCACCACCATCACTTGCGCCGTCCTGACGTTTAAAATACCACCCCAAAATATCAAGAACCCGCAGGATATTCTGGAAATAAGCCTCCATCTTACTACAGAATCTGAAGAGCCTAATACTCCCACAAGCACTACCACTAGTGCACAAGCAGAAGAATACACTGTCCCCACAGATCAGCCCACAGAGAATACGACGTCGTTCTCGAACAGTTACTAGTAAGTGACCATAGTTCTAAATCGAATTAGAATTAGAAAATTCATCAAAGGGAAACTGCTCAAATTCCGACAACTCCACGGGTTTTCCACGACAGCTAAACACCGCATTGTAATGAAGGACGACCGTACTTAAAGGTCGCAAAGGCGTTCCGGGAGCGAAGTCAGTTCATCAGCAGAATTCTTCAAAAATATCTGCAGAAAATCGACGTCCGCCATTTATTCACCGCCCCTACTATCCTCAAGAAAATACAACCGAAAGGGCAGTGATCGGACAGATTTCACGGATCCAGCACAATAGGTGGGATGCCTATCTACCCGAAATAAGTCTGGCCGTAAATACCAGCACTTCAGAATCGACAGGATTTAGTCCAGCCTACCTGGTACAGGGCCGGAAACCACGACTTCAGAAGGCCTTATACGATGAGTTGGTAACCGGCACTTGGGCAGCCAACCCTACCACTGACGGAAATGCAAAGGAACTACAGGAAATATTCAAGGTGGTGCGAAATCAACTCGGCCGCGCAGCAGAGGATCAGCGGTGACATTAAAACCTTCGAAGATGATCCTGGAAGCCGAATATCGGTGATCTGGTTCTGGTCCGCCAACATCCACTGTCGAAAGCCGCTGAAAACTTCGCTGCCAAACTGGCCCCTAAATTCGCTAGTCCATACGAATTATTTAACTTTACTTCACTGGTGATTGTCCAGGTGTGCGGGCATGACAACAACGCTTTACATACGCCCATCTCAGTGAACTTAAACCATATACATACCGCCCATTAAACCATTTTTTGAAACTAACTGCTTCTCTTTCTTCGACAGAAATAAAAAGAACAAACTCACCGATGGCCAGTAACCTAGGAGAGAACCACAATGAACCTAACAAACTGAACACCTTCGTGAGAAACTGTCCGAACTACTCTATCACGATACGGTCCTTAAAATCATTCAACACCTCGTTGTATTCAACTGCCTCCGTTCTACGTCGTAGCTAATCGTCTTTCGGATGAGGAGATAAGACAAGCAACGAAACTACCACCAACAACACCATACTGCCCCATAACCTCACTTTCTTCGTTCCCTGCCGAAACAGGAGGGAGCTGCGAGGCGGGAAGAGGGGACAGGAACGAATGGTCCCAGAACATGTGATACACGATAACGCCGCTGCTGAAAAAATTAGAAAATTCATTGAACCAGCGTTGTCTATCCAAAGTACCGTACATCCCGGCCCATCTCCCGAAACACAACCATTTATAACATCGCCCCCTCAGTGCCATAGCGAACCCATGCCTAGGACCCACATACATACACACGCGAAAACACCACCACCTAATGAACCACCACATATCAAAACGCGGTCTTACTAATGTCATGAAGTTTTAACCCCAGACGTCAAGAGGAAACTGTAACCGCAAATAGCTAAAGCATTGTTTGATTTCAGACTAACTTCAGGTATTCTAGTGGAGTGCTGCCGCCGGTCTCCATACTCCAGCAGAAACGATAGCGATCAGTGTTTTCTTTTATCTGAGTTCGGATTAGTTCGGGTATTCTTGTAAAGTGCAGCCGCCGGTGTCCAGCCACCAACCTTAATTATCGTGGATAACATTAATTTTCTTCGAATTAATTTTTGGGTATTCCTGTGAAGTGAGTGCAGGTCTTTCTCAAACAGTAAACGTGTAATCAGGAAAGTGCTGCAGCCAGGTCTTCTTTAACCAGGGAAATGGGTAATCATTGGAAGTGCTGTCGCCAGGTCTTCCTCAACCAGTAACACGTCTTCCTCAACCAGGTCCTCCTCAAATCAGGGAAGTGCTGCCGCCAGCTCTTCTTTAACCAGGAAAACGGGTAATCAGGGAAGTGCTGCCACCAGGTCTCCTTCAACCAGGAAACGGATAATCAGGGGAAGTGCTGCCACCAAGTCTTCCTCAACCAGGAAAACCTGTAATCAGGGAAGTGCTGCCGTGAGGTCTAACTATTCTGGAGAGGGCCTCAGAAATTTGAGCAAGGACAAAAAGATAAATTCTGAAAAATTGCGCCAAATCGCTGAACTATACATCGCAGCTTTTTTGACAAAGTTTCGAGTACAGCGACAAAATGTATAAAATATGATTAAAAAATCAAATTTTATCATTATATCCAAAACAAAAATTTTTTGTTGTGCATTTTCCCATAGATGCGCATATAAAAAATATTGCATTTTTCTTTAAAATTCGTCTTACAACAAGTTAACTAAAAATTGTCTTCAATTTGATCTTATTGCATTTTGGAACAAACTATATGTAATATTTTGAATTACTTAGTTTTATTTAGTAATCCTAACTAACCCATATATTAGTTCTCATTTAGTGGGATAACTAGGTTATATGAATGTTTGATGTTTGCATGGGATTGTCACTTTTTTCCAGACTTGGGCGACGTCAATTACATTTCAAAATCGTTCACTTGTGAAATTTTTGTATATCATTAATAATATCAGACCTACACTCACACCTGTGAGCTTAATCGCTTCCTTGGAAAATTTGTAAAATGTTTAATACCAAACATGGGGATTAGGAACAACATCTGGGTATTTAATTACAGGGCAATTACTCAATTACACCCCAATTACATGTAATTGAACATAAAAAAGTAATTGGCCTGTAATGAAATACACATTTATTGGAATTATGTCCCATGTCTGTTATTGACGAAATTTAAAATTTTCCAAGGAAGCGTTTAAGCCCACAAGTGTGAAAGTATGTCTAAAATTATTAATAATATAGACAAATTTCACAAGTCAACGATTTTGAAATGTAATTGACGTCGCCCAAGTCTGCTTTTTTCAAAACGTGTTCTGTTGATGTTCCCGAAATAGATCTATCAACACATTCCTGAAAGTGATCAATTAATAAATTCGAAAACAAAAACTCAATAGATTATTTGTTAGGACAATATCCTGATAAAGAAATATAGAGTATGGCCTCGAACTTCAATAATTTTCATTTTCAATCCTAACAAATTTTAACCCAAAAGAAATTTAAATATCCCAATAATTCCTATATATATCCCAAATATTCCTATTCAGCTGGTTTTTTCTAAAAATGTAACTAGTTTATTTTCAAAAATTTATAAATATTTTTCTCACAATAAACTTTTTTTGGAAAAAACATACCATTTTTGACTTATTAAATCACGTGTCGGAACGTGAAAGTACCCTCCAAAAAAAGTTTGTTATATATTCCGTGTTCAGCTCTTCGAAGAGCATCATTTGAGTGCTATTACTCAAATAACGGGACAACCTACTGTGTATCTAAAGGTACATATTATATTGTTGGATCTTCTTTTCTTTGTACATTTTTTATTAACGAAATCGTGAAAAATGAGAAATTTCAAATTTATATTATCGCTTTTAAGGATGTTAATTACATTGCTTAAATAGATATTAAACTCTTCTTTTTATCAACAAACACATTTTTTCATACACATTCAAATATTTTTTGTATATGTATACCACCTATGTCCAACACATTCTCATTAGGTACATGCACTAAAAGCTAATCTCAAAGAGCTTCACTTCTATGTAATCTATGGTTAATTGTTTGAAAATTATTTTAGTTCTGACAATATTTTGAATATTTACAAAGACAAAAAAAAAAAAATATATATATATTTCAGATGATTCAAGATCAAATTTTAAAAGTAGAATTTTAGCACAGTAAAATCACGTATATATCCAATCGCACCATTCGAAACGAGTATTCCTATGTTTCAAACATTTAAAACAATTTGATTGTTTTATATATATTTTATTTTATATATGTAGGAATGTTTTGTTAAAGCAATAAACATGGAATTTAAGAGGAAACGAACGGCATATATTTAAAATATGACAACAATTGCGAAGGTATACGTTTTCAGTCTCTTTTCAACGACTCGATTTCCTCCACGTCTTCTGATTTCAACCAACCTGGGTATAGTACATGTACATCATATAACTATAATCTCGTTCAAATGTAGTACAGCTTATCTCTGCGGATCTTGAAATACCGCGTTTTAAATTATGAAAATATTCGAAAAAAAGTAGTAGTACATAATGTATCTTATCTTTTTAACGGCATAAGCTACGATTCTCCACTGCAAAATGCATTGTTTTCAAAAACCGCCGTTCACAAAAACTGTATTTTATAAAAATATGTGTCCAAATCGCTATGTGGAGCTCTTAGTTATGAATAAAAATGTGAAAAACTTTAACTAAAAAGCCGATAACTCAGAAACATGCAGGATTATCACATAGGAATTTGGTAACGGTATTGAAGAATAATTTATAATTAACATATATTTTTTTAAAAATTTTAGAAAACTAGTTTTGAACCACGGTTTTTGAAAAAAATGCATTTCACCCTCAATAAGTGAATTATTTTTGAACCACTAAAACCACGATTTAATTACTTTTAAAATGAGATATCAATGACTCTTGTGCCATAAACCGTTACAAAGATATGGCCAATTATGTGCAACTACTTTTGCAAAACTTTTATTTTTCAAAATAAATTACTTTTTTTTGTAAATCTTTTTTTCTACTATATGTAGCATCTTTTTTTTAGATGTTTATCCATAACTTTGAATCCCGTAAGAGCTACGCACCATAATTTTTTAAAAAAACCCATTTTTTTTTACATACAGCGTTTTAACCGCGGATTTTGAAAATAAAATGCATTTTGCATTCAAAAAATTTTTTTTTTGCTTATTTTATTCCAAGCGCTATTGAAAGAAAGGCATTTTATTATCAATAAGTGAATTATTTTTGAACTAGTAAAACAACGATTTAAGTACACCAAAAAAAAAAGTTAGTAAACAAATTAGTAAGTCAGTTTTCAGTCTAATTAATTTTTAGTAAACATTTATTTTTAGTAACATATTTTGCTATTCTTATTTTATTTACAAATTCCGAATATTAATTTCAATTCAAAAACCATCGACTGAACTTTGGATTTTCCATTTGAAATTAAAAATATATCATTTATAGTTCGGTTTCTTTGCGAAACCCAAAAATAATTTTTATTCTGGAACATCATTTGAAAATCAAAAATTTTATATTAATTCCCAATTATGTTTTCTGAATTTTAAACAAATGTTTCTGAATTACAAATAGCGTTTTGTTACTAACAGTAGAACATATTTCCTAAATTTCAATAGATATTTTCTAAATATTATTTGACGTGTTCTATTAAATCTAATTATTAGAACACACGTATTTACAGATTTTTAATTGTTGTTTTTAAATATATAATTATGTTTTCTATTTTTAATTAGAAAATCTTTTCAATGTTTACTAAATTAAAAATTTACTAATTTTTTTGAATTTTTTTCTGAATTTTGAATTGAAACTCTTTGTCCATATCATACATGCTTGATACATATGTTTGTTGTTATGTGAAATGGCAAAATTTTAATAAAAGACAATAACACAATTTATTGTAGACTTTTTGCAATCTTGTTCTTTGAGTCTGCGCTCTTTCTAGTTCAATTGATCTCATAACCTAGGTCGCTCTTCTGCTTCAATCGATGTTTAAAAATTTCGTCCATTTCGTCAGATCGTTTGTTTGATAAAATGTAAGCGAACTCTTTGTATTTGATGTTTCGCCTATATTGCTATTAATTAAAACCTAACAAATTTTAATTTCAATACCATAAATTATATAAAACATAATAAAAAAAAAACAATATTGTTATAAAAATAAATTAGTTTGTAAAAACAAAATATCTTGTATGCATAAAATAGGTGCGTGTTGAAAACATATAAAATTGCGCCATGAGTAGAACAACGAAATGAACTAAAATATAGAAAAATGGGTGAACTAGGTCTTTTCGTTCAATTGGGTGAGTAGTTTTATGGAACTAGTTCGTTCACGAACAACACAAGTTTTATTTTGTTCGTGTTATATGTAGAAACATATCTATATATATATTCTTCTCACACTCACATAATATCTATACTGGTTTTGAAGAAACTTCCAGAAAGAAAATACACATTAGTCGCGTATGTTTATTTGACAAACACGAATGTAATCGGAAAGTGAAAATTATAAATTTATATGCATATTATATTTTAAAAGACATTATTAAACAATTGTTTAATAATATATTTTTCATATATACTTTTTACAATGTATATTATTTTTTCAAGAAAATTAGTTACACATAAACATATTATGAGTGTTTCTTCTGTAACAAAAACAATCATGATCGAAATTGATGATATATTTGAAAACAACAACTTAAACCACCATACAGCAGTTGTGTTCCTATAGCATGTATTTTGTATTACAAATGCTTTGTTATTCTACCTTCGACTTTCTTTAGCGAAACATGAAGGCAACAATATATGTAAACAACATTGTTCTCATTAAGAATTTCATTTAAGATCAGTTGTATTTTATTTTCTCTTCAGAGTCAACAAAATTATCTAAAAAATCATCTAATCCACTGAACAAAATAAGTTGCGTTTTTTCTTCCCTACCAGTTATGAATTTAATGTGCCTATGAATACTCAAAATAATTTTCTATTATAAAAAAATACATTCTAATTATAAAGAAAACATATCGCAATGTTTTTGGAGCATATTTAATGAAATCCATAAAATTTTATGAAAAATGTTCATAGTATTCAATATTATTTTATTTTTCTGCTTTTCACAACAATTGACTACTCTTACGAAATGTGGAAAATTACATACAAAAAGTAAACTAAATTTTAATTTGTTGAAAATTAACAAGGATCCTGTTTATTTAGCGGTTTTATTTCCATTTTCATTTTGCAACAGTTTTACTAATTATTAGTAATTTTTACTAATTTGTATACTAAATTATTTTCACTAAAATTTAGTAACGAATTTGGTGGATTTTAGCAAATCGATTTCCATTAAGAGTTTACTAAAATTCTACTAATTTTAAGTAACTTTTACTAATTTGTTTGCTACTTTTACTTTACTAAAAAGTTGCTGTAACATTTATTAGTAAATTCTCTGTAACAATTGCAGTTTATTATGTAACGTTCACAGACTTTCTTATTTAAGTGTATCTTTAAAATGAGTTATCAATGAATCAAGTTTCTTTAACAGTTAAAAAGACATGGACGATTAAGTACGGCTACTTTTGTTAAATTTCCGATTTTTTTCATATTTAAAAAAAAACCCAAACTTGTACGATGGCATATTTAAATGACACTTACCTTCCATAAAAAGTTTGGTTAAAATGTAAGGTGGCAGAGGTCGAAAAGTTCATATTTGTTGATGGTTTTATATGGAATGAGCCAAGAGTCAAACTTGAATAGATTTATGAAAAAATATGCATTTCTTCTTGTCTATCTACAATATGTTTTATGGTTTCGACCCACTCTAGAATATATAACTTACCTGCTAATCCTGCTTGGTACATTTATTTAAGTAGTGCTGAATCAGATTGGCATTACTTATGATATACATATTATATTTCGTTTGCGTTTCTCGTAAAATGAAAGATTTTATGCAAATATTATAGGCGCAGTATTTAAAACATAGTCAACAGAACTTGGAAAATCTCCTTACATATAATACAGTAAAACGTGTTTAAGACAAACTCGTATAATTTCAAATATTTGTTTTAAAGACCGAGTTTTTGAGACAAAAAAAACACCAATTCAATAACTGCCATTTCTGCAATTCCGCCAACAACGAAAATTGCTAACTCAATTAGAATTGAAAGCTCTTTAATAGAATTATTTTTCAATTAAATAGTAACTCATTTGATTAAAAAGTGATCAATATTGTATATCTTCGTAAGAAGCAAAAAACAATTGGATAAAGTGGTGTTGCCATACCAACTGGTTTTTTGTAGCTTGAATTTTTTAACATCGAATTTAAACCGGCATGTAATTCTCATCTAGTTAGCAGATTTATTTATACTTATTTGAACAAATTCACACAGAAATTACGATTTTTCTATTGAAATGTAGGGAGTATGGCAACACTGTGTTTTGATTTTTTTTTAATTTGTCCTTTTGTTAAAACGAGTGTATTTTTTTTAAATAATTTTTAATTTGTTTTTAGAAATTTTTTGTTTAAAAAAATGGTTATATACAGGGTGATTCAGTCACGACCCGCCAAATTTCACCAGCGTGTTCGTTGTCTCATTTTATGAAGATATGTCCATTACGACTATCCCCGGAAATGCAAGTGTGCGAAATGGCAGGGGTTTGAAAATTTTCGGATTGGTGGTCGGAGGGTAGTAGGGTAAAATTGCTAACTTCTGAACCAGTGGTCAGATTTTTTTGTTTTTTGGCTTTTTTGAAAGGTCTTTAGAAGCGCTTTCATAATCATTAAAGAAAAATTAAAAATAAAGTGAAGTCACCGAGATAACGAGCTTTAAAAAAAGAAAATTAAAAAAAAAGGCATAGGAACGTGCACATAACCTCAATTTGCTCAGTCAGATGGCAGGTAACTCCTATTTTTTTTTCTATTCGAAGATAGTTCTGCCTCTTACCTTTCCGAAATGTCCTTTTTGAAGCACAGAGGTCTTACCTTTACAAAGTTATGACCATTTGACTGAAATGAAAAAAGTTTTGGTTTTTTTTTTTTGATGTGAAATAAAAGCACATATTCATTTGTATGCCTTTAAACACGTAAACAAACCACGTAAACAAAATTTTTCACACGTCTTTACCAACAACGACTTTTAAAATAAAGGCATACAAATGAATATGTGCTTTTATTTCACATCAAAAAAAAAAAACAAAACTTTTTGCATTTCAGTCAAATGGTCATAACTTTGTAAAGGTAAGACCTCTGTGCTTCGAAAAGGACATTTCGGAAAGGTAAGAGGCAGAACTATCTTCGAATAGAAAAAAAAGGAGTTACCTGCCATCTGACTGAGCAAATTGAGGTTATGTGCACGTTCCTATGCCTTTTTTTTAAATTTTCTTTTTTTAAAGCTCGTTATCTCGGTGACTTCACTTTATTTTTAATTTTTCGTTAATGATTATGAAAGCGCTTCTAAAGACCTTTCAAAAAAGCCAAAAAACAAAAAAATCTGACCACTGGTTCAGAAGTTAGCAATTTTACCCTACTACCCTCCGACCACCAATCCGAAAATTTTCAAACCCCTGCCATTTCGCACACTTGCATTTCCGGGGATGGTCGTAATGGACATATCTTCATAAAATGAGACAACGAACACGCTGGTGAAATTTGGCGGGTCGTGACTGAATCACCCTGTATTTATTAAACAAAATTTAACTTCAAAAATTACATTATCAATTTTATGATAATGTTTTAGAATTAGATTTTAGATTTGAATTAATATTTAAATGTAAACCAGTAAAATAAAAAATAATAAACCTAATGATAATCAATAAAATCTAATTAAAATGAAGTTAAAATATTTAATACTAATACATAAACATTTATAAAAAAAAACAACTACATACATAAATATTACAAAAAACAACAACAACAATATGTTTTGAGCAATAGTATGAAAAATTGTCAACCAAGTTTTGAATTTGAGCAAATAACTAATTGATTCAATTAATCGGATTCCTTTAATTGGCAGCTTTTAAAATTTGCAATAAGTCGATTTAATTTAAAAACGTGGTGAAATATTTTTTTCTGTGTACTTTCATACATATTACAAAAACAAACAAGAATATGTTTTCAGCGATAGTATCAAAAAATGTCAACCAAGTTTAGAATTTGAGCAAATATTTAATTGATTTAATTAATTTTTAGTTGACAGCTTTAATTGAAAAAAGTAGGGAAATATTTTTTTCGGTGTTAGTCGATAATTAAGCATGGCTAAATATATACGCTTCAATCTTTCGTCTTAAGTGGCGCAATAATTATAGCGGGTTAAATATTAAAACAAATCAAATTTACAGCTTTGCTTATATTTAATATAATTTGCATTAATTGGAAGATCTCATTATAAGTACCACATGTCAAACTCCGTATAACACGCTCAAAATTATCATATACTAGGACTTAAGAAGAATTTTTTGCCGCTTTTAACACTTAAATGACCAGACCAGCCAATTTGACTGTTCTGACAACTTTAATTAAAAATTACAAAATTTTGTTTCAACTTACTCCTGATATTATTATATGACTTTTGTAGAATTAAGTAGTGTTAGTTAGTTTGAAAACCAGTCACTGGTTTTGGTCCAAGTAGGAATGTAAAAATTCCGAGAACTCTAGTATTCAGAAGCTTAATTGGAGCTTGAATTATTTATTTACAGGAAATAGCATTAAATACTTTCAAATTCGTAAAATAAAACATTAAAGGGTGTTTTTTATACAGGTATAGAACTTTAAGTTGGCAACACTTTTTTAAATGGCGTCCATTTTGTCAGCTGTCAAGTGATTTATGTTTAGTTTGGTTTGGCATTTCAACATGACGCCTGAACAACGCTTCCAAATTGTGCAAATTTAATTTGAAAATCATGGTTCTGTTCGAAATACGTATCGCGCACTACGTTCATTTTACTGTCAATATAATCGTTCTTCAGAGCAATTAATTCGATTAACTATGGAACGTTTTCGCACCTTTACTATACATGATAATATGCATCCACAGAGACGTAGTACAGTGCGTACAGAAGAAGTCATTTTGCTGTAGAGCGTAGCGTAGAGAAGAAGAAGATGCCAATCAGTCTATCCTTCAATGGTGAACGCAAAAGAGCCATGATTACTGACTTTTTCGTTCATCAATTGAACAACCATGATGTGCAGCAGCTGTGGTTTCAACAAGACGGCGCAACATGTCACACAGGATTTATTGAAGGAAACGTTTGGTAACCGCCTAGTTCCACGTTTCGGACCCGAGAATTGGCGTTCACGGGTTCTTTATGAGAATGCTTTTATATTAGCGAATTAGTGTTCGATGTATTTTAATAACAAATTTTAATTCTTTAGTGGAAGTTCAATTTCATTAATTAAAGAAAATAATATTGTTAGAGAGTTTCCAAATTTTGTAAAAAGAGTTTAAGATTTAAAGAATTGAATTATTGTTCATAAAATTATATAAAAATAATTAACAGTTTTTTTTTATATAAAGGTTGAGGTAAAAAGAAGAATAAACATTTTTCTCTAAAAATTATAAACACTATTGATTTTCAAATTAGACTAGACTAGTTTCTGCCTTTTTAATAGACGGGTGTCATCAGTGATTTTCTATTTAATTGGAATTATTATTTGTGTCTTATAATTGTCACATTGTCTCTAAATGATAAATTTTAACATGCCGGCCTTAAGAATCGAACCTTCGTTTCTTCTTACATTACAAATGTAACAATGCCAAGTCATGACCGCTTTTTTACAACTTCATATTTTATTATTGAATCTTTCCTTAGAAATTTAGAATAAATATTCAAATCTTAGCCTAATTAATTACTTTATTGGGTAATCCAGTGAATCATGTGTTTTTGTATTCAAATCTTAGCCTAAGAATATAATTATTTTGATAATTATTGAACAAGGGACCATCCTGACAGGCTAGGTAAAAAGTATCACTTGTTCTTAGCCGCCGATGCCATTCAAATATAAATATCTCCGAACAATAGAGTTGTGTAGTTTGTGAACGACATAGTTCAATTGAAGTAGCCTTTACTTAGTGCACAGTGCGGTAGATCGCAAATCTAACTGGACAAAATTAATAAATCGCGTTGGGTTCACTTCTCACTTATGTATTATATAAAAAATTAGTTCAAATATATAAATAATTAAAATAAAACAACTTTCTTTTAAAAGGAAGATTATATAATGAGGCAAAAAAATAAAAAGTTCTCACTGTCAAGAAAAAATACATTTTTAAGATAAAAATTGATTTCTTAAATACGTCCTCTGTAGATATATATACTATTATTTAGGTTGAATATAACTAAGATTCATGATTAATAAAATTATTAAGTGAGTTTTTTCGTAAGGAGTAGGAGATAATCATTTTTAATATTAAAATAATTAAAAGTTTGTTATAATTTTTATTAAAAATAAAAATTATGTTTTTTTCGACCTTTAATTGTGCAATTAAAATGAAAATTATTCAAGTTCGAGGCCATACTCTATATTTCTTCATTAGGGTATTGTCCTAACAAATAATCTATAGAGTTTTTTGTTTTCAAATTTATTATTTGACCCATTCAGGAATGTGTTGATAGATCTATTTCGGGAATTTTCTAGGTTCCCATCATCAGAACATGTTTTGAAAGCGGTAACAATCCCATGCCAAACATCAACCATACATATGAACTAGTTTACTCACCTCTTAACTGGTTTATCAATTTCAAAATACTCAAACCATAATTTTCAAAATTTACCGTAACTTCTAAACAGTCTAAAATTAAAATGTTATGGCATTAATGAAAAACAAGATTTTATACTATGAGAATTAACAGTATTTTTTACTTAAATATAAATCTTGTATAAAGTTAGCTTTTAAGTTTTTTTGACTGCTGCCTCATATGCGGCAAGACCAGTTAACCAGCTAATACTTGATAAACCATATTTTGAAAACAACCGCGTTTTGAAAAAATTACTCTTATACGCTTATTCGAGCGAGGATTCAATTGCATTCTTATCAGGTGTTTTCAGAGACTTTATTGGACAAAAGGTTATTCTATAACCGATTCCTTATAACTGCAAATTTTGCTGGGTATTTTATTCCAATCTGCACACAGCTTAAAGTTGTTTGCAGCCACAGAGATGACATATTCAGTAAATCAAAATAATTTTATTGACATATTAGTTATGGCTTTCAAGAATTAGAGTAACTATAAGTATTGTTTGAGTATTCGAAAGCACAGTTAGAAGTTCATTTAAAAAACAATTCTCGTTTTTTTTTTTTTTTTGCTGGACACCTGGAAAATATGCTGTTAGTTATCAAAAAAACAAACTGGGACAATTTAAAACGGGTTGAATGGGGTGAATAATTAAACAAGGATTGTATACGAAGAACTCGTATACATATGAACTCAAATATAATTTTATACGTTGGTATGTACATAGTGTTGCATAGAATACAATACGATATACATACACATATGTAGAAGGTAGAATAGTGGTGTGGAATAATAAAAGCCACCTTGATTGACACGTTGACATAACTGCGTTGCTAAAGAAAATGTTTAAGTAAAATAAATAAAGTAAAAAATCTGGTCAATGAGCTTTTATTTTGTATATATAAAAAAAATAATTTTATGATTAAAGGAATCCTGCTGATCAATTGTTTTAAATTATTATTTTTTAAATGTCAATTGACAGTCCTGTGAAAAATACAAAAAAAAAACAACAATAATGAATATTCTGATAAATTTTGCCAAACTAAGTATTACAAAAAGATCTCAGAGGCATATACTTCAGTTTTGATTTCTACTTGAATATGGTTCAAAAGTTCATATTCATATTTTTTTCGATTTTTTTTCTGTAAATCTTGTGAATTAGAAGGGTAGGGTTACCAAATTCAAATTTGCAAAATGATTGACATTTAACAAAAAAAAAAAATGTATTTTGAATAAAAACACCAATACATTAGTAGTTGTATTTCAATTTCACTTATTTTTTTTTAAATGTATATTTTTTTATAAAAAGTATAAAAAAAAAATTATGAAAATAATCAGTTGGAATAATCCAATTCATTATTCAACTTTTCCAATAAACTGTATATCTTGCCTTTTTTGTTGGTCCAACATCCTCGTTATTTTCCATATATTTTCACAAATGTTTTTATTTACACTGTGCAACAAGACATTCTATCCCTAACGGGACAAGCGTGAAATAAAACTAGATTATCAGTAGACCAAAGGGTTTTGATCGTATTTAATTTTTATACACTTACTAAATTTGGCTATTTTTAACTGTTTCTTCATTATGAGTGAAAATTAAAAAGATTATGTAAAGCAGGCAAAAATATGTTTATTAAAAAGTTTTCGAATTCTAAAACATGTATGTATAATTTTTTTCAAAAAAAAAAACAAAATGTTAAGTAAACAACTCCGCTTGTTTTCTAAATTATAAATATTAAAAGAAAAAAAAAGTGCTAAAATTGCAGTACCGGCTATTTCATACTTAAGGAACGCTTATAAAGTAGACGACGAGCGTTAGTGCTGCAAACCAAAATGTTTGTTGCATACCTTCGTAGGGGCCCAAACGGATGAGTGGTATTTAAGTTTTAATAAAATAAATTATACGATTGTATGTGATGCATTTTTTAAACTTACTGTTGCATACTTATTGGGACTTGAAAGGAATGATTGATATTTATAATTTGTATAAATTATAAACAGAGAAGACAAAAAATAGCAAAATCCATTGTATTTGAAAAATAATAAAAAAAAGCAAAAAATATAAAAACTACAAAAAGGGTAAAATAATTATACTTTTTAAAGAAGCGTCAAAAAATTTTAAGGGAGAAAGCATTTTAAGCAACGCATATCTAAAAAAACAATTTTAAAGCTAAAAAACTTAAAAAAAGCTGTTTTTAAGCTCGAAAATTAATAATGAACAAAAGCAAAAAAATGCCAAAAAATGGCAACAAAAAATATATATTTGTCTTCTCTGTTTACAACACTATATCCTATTTTTAATTTTATTCAATGGGTTTTCTAAAAATAAAACTAAATAAGTTTCATAAAAAAATCATTTTTTAACAATGTTTTAGATATTAATTTTTTGAAGTTTTTTTAACGTATTTGCGTAAACAATCCTATATATGATCATTAGGGACCGGAAGTTATTTGGTTGGGCTTTTATAATCATGACAAACCATGTATTTTCTTGATTCTTGACGAGCATTAAAAATTCTTGCAAATCAAGCGAAATTAAGAAAGACTGGCAACCCTAAAGAAAGGGCTTATATTTTAATGAAAAACTTTTCTATTACATTTTATAAAGTTTATATTACATTTAATAAAGAAGTGAAATAAAGCAAATAAATGGTAAAAATATTAATCAGATCATATTTTGAGACACTCAAGAAAAGGTTAGTTGAAAATTTAGTTAAACGTCTATTAAAATCTTTAACTAACTTCCAGCATTTTTTTTTTTTGCTGACAACTCGTTTTGAGCTAAAAGCTTTTAACAAAAAACTAATGTTGAACTAATTTACGTTGCTACCAAAATTATGCTGATAAACACATTAATAGCATGGAGAACAAGTCAAAAGACTAGACGCTGCAGGTAGTTGGGAGCAAATCGGGAATTACGTTGTTATCAGAAAATTTAATAGCAATATTTTACTCATGGACGGAGAGAAGAAATTTATTAAACTTTTTAACTTATTTAAGTAAGTTAAGTTTCATCAATTTTCGTTTCTTGTCACGTTACCTTTAAGAAGGTTGTCAGATTATATGTGCAAAATATTAAAGCGATCGGATCATTATTTAGCTTACAAATGGAATCGAAAAAAAAATTGAGTAATAAAGTCGTTTTTGACATATTTAGTGCCCTAATTGATAGGAGCAGACTATTTTAAAAAAAAAGTGATAATATTGGGAACTTGTTTTGTGGCCTTCATCAATAATTTAGTAAGAATCTTAATATCATTTCATTGTTCTGAGTTCAGGGTTTAAGGTTTTTTATAAAAATTATACATTTTGTTGCCCTCACTTTTTGTTCAAAGTACATTTGTAAACAAACTAAATATCCGATTTCGCTAATATTTGGTACACATAATCTGATGACTTCTTAAAAGAAAACTTGATTAAAAAGGAGTTCACTTTTAAACATAAAAAGTTGAAAGTGCTAATCTGTGCAGGGAATTAATTAATCTCACTCCTTTAGTTCTTGTTTACTAAAACATTTGGCTTTTAAACATTTTTTTTCTTAAACTTAAAATGTCCTAAATATTCCTAACAAAACACATGTTCGCGAATTCTACAACTTTTTTCCCTAAAAAATATCAATTCCTTCTAGAAAATAATTGTGAAAAAAATTGTGATACATTTTGTCTGTAAAAATTAGTGTAAACATATTTGACCTTTATTCTTACATTTTTTTAATGTTTTAATTAGAAATTGCTAAATACCCCAGTGTAGAAATTGTAATGACATGTCACTATTTTTCTTACTACCAGTAATGACACCAGTTTAATATTTGCATTACTTTAACACGAATAATAAGGACTTACTAATGATAATTTTTCAATTATTTCAATACAAAAAATAATGCACACCCATAAGTACTTATTTTTGTCTTTATTTTAAATATAAAGTAATAATCTTAAATTTTTTTGAAATCTATTTTTGACTCATTATTTTTTTACTTCTTGTAAGTACATATATAACTACCGATTTTTTGTAAGCTGGAAAGTAATGCCATATTGTGCAAGCAAGCCATTTATGATTTTGTCGCGATAGCTCAGATGGTAGTGCGGTTGACTGCCAACCTGGAGGCCTGGGTTCGAATCCCGTGTGTGCACATTTTGTTAAAAAAAAACTTTCATTAAAAAAATATTTTTATAAAATTTTGTTTTTTTTTTAATTTAATTTTAGACTCATTATTTTTGTCCATAATGGTAAGCCACGTATTTTCTATTTTTTGTAATATTAAAGTAATAAAATTAGTAATGAAAATTGTAAGCACTTGTCATTACCAAATATGAGATTATATAACCACTTATATGTAATGCTTTTTTGCACTCGGATATTCTTTCATGGTCATTTATGTTTAAAAACTAAAATCTAGTTTCAATTGAAATATTTTTGTTTACATTAAAAGTTTAATAGTATTCAGTCCAATTAAGGAAATTGTAGTATCAATTAAAATAATTAGTTACCATTTAATTGATTTTATTTTCAATTGCGGTTTTAATAATATCTATTAAAAACTTGATTGAATATTGTTTTTAATTTCAAAAAAAAAATTACTAGATACTAAAAAAAATTTATTAAAGTTTGAAAAAAATAGCCAAAGATTTCGCTAGAATTTAAAAAAAAATCGTCAAAATTAAAATAATAATATAATTTAAAAAATTACCTAAATTGTAAAAAAATCGCCGAAATAAAAAAAAAATGTTATAATGAAAAAAAACGAAAAATCGCCTAAATTTAAAAAAAAAAAAACAAAAAATTTTGAAAAGAACCGCCAAAATTAAAACTAAATTAAAATAAAAATGGCCGAAACAATTGTTCAAATTAAAAAAACGGCAAATGGAAAAAATGCTCTAATTGGAAAACATCGCCAAAATTAAAAAGTCGCTAATATTTAAAAACACTCGAAAAAATTAAAAAAAAATTAACAAAAATAAAAACAAAATTAAAAAAAATCCGCAAAATCCTCAAAATTAAAAAAAAATCGCTAAAATTTAAATATCACCAAAATAAAATTTTAAACATCTAAATCTCGAAAAAAATTCAATTCCGGCGATTTTATTAATTTTTGGGCGATTTTGTTAAATTTCGGTGAATTTTTAAATTTTTGGTAATTTTTGTTTTTCAAATTTAGCTATTTTTTTTCGTAATTTTTGGCGATTTCAGCTATTTTTTTATGTTTACAAATTTTTGTAAAATTTAGCTTTTTTCAATTTGCACGCTCTTTTCAAGTTTTGGTGAGTTTTTTTAAATATTATTGAGTTTATTAAATATGTCATCCGTACTTGAACCAATTTTCGACCTAAAATTTAGTAATTCGTGACTCTCAAATTTACAAAGTCTGTCAGTTTATTTAAACCGCAATTGTTTACAACCCATATTTTTGTGTTGTGTCTCCGCTATCATTTGTAATCATAAAAGACGCTATATCTCAAAAATTAAGCGAGATAGAGCAAGCTGGACCAAAAATCGTTACTCCGTATCTATTATATTCCCGATAATAAGAATGCCTCTTAGCATACATTTTCAGTTGATTCATCTTAAAAACTCTGTTGTTTAACTAAATTCTTAGTAGACTAAATCTGTCAACTCAAATTTAGTCCTTCTAAAATTTAGGTTACCTAAATTTTACCGTGATTTCAAATTCATGTACCATTGTCGTAGCTGAATTTTCAACTACTTGTACGTGATTTTTTATGAGTTTTGACGGACAATAATTTAAAACTTAGAATGTTTACAACGCATTCTTTGTTTCTGAAGAAAACATTTTTTATAACAGTATTATTATTGTTCAGGTTTCGCTTTGATTCGTTATTGCACTCATACACACATATAAAAACTAAGTTATTTTGCATTCATTTTTATAACAACATTCGGTTAATTCAACTGATTTTTAGTGGCAACACCCAAAATATTCAAAAATCTAATGTAAATATCGTTGTATTAACTGAATTTATAAGTTGTTACCGTTAGTATACACTTTTCAATTTGGTTGGTACTTTATTTCTCTGTGTGTAAAATAAGCCCTTACAAATAGTTGGAAATTTAGCTACGACAACAGAAAAAAGTACCTACGCCAGCAAAATTTTCAATGAAGTTGACAATCACGGTCTGCTAAATACAGAGAAAATTCGTTTTTTAGTCGAAACGATTCGTATGTGGAACAAACTTCCCGCAGAAGTCTTCCCTGTTACTTACAATTTAAAAAAATTTTAATCAAATATCCACAAACACTACTCCCTCTTTCCTCCTTCCCATACCTTATTTTCCTGATCAATACAATGCACTGCATGAGTAGGGGGCATCCCCTGAGTATTGGTTAAATTATAAAAAAAAAAAAAAAAAAATCAACACAATTTTTATGCTGAATTAACAGAAAATTTCTGTTAAAAAGGTCTTTCCGGATCTGACTAAAGGCACAATTTAAGCGCTCACTAGTTTCCGAAATATAGCCTGCTTTATGATTATAAATTAAAAAATATGAGAAAATAACGAAATCTTCAAGTCAGGCTGAAAGCTGAGACACAAAAACTAATAGTTTAAAAGCAATTGTGGTTTAAACTAACTGACAAAAATTTGCAAGTTTGAAAGTCACGAATTACTAAATTTTAGGTCGAAAAATTAGTTCAAATACGGATGAAATTTGTACTTAAGGTACCTAATAACTTAAATTAAATTTCTGAATTAAGCGATAGCAACAGAAAAAATTAGCTCAACTGAATTAGAATCCATTTAACAGAATTTTGAAATAACTTTTTTATACAGGTACTATTTTCTATTGTCGTAGCTGAATTTTCAACTATATGTACCGGCTTTTTTTATGAGTGTAGCATGGGACTTATTTATAGAAGAGACAATCAATTTATAATTTAGTTTGTACTAAACTGATTACAGCAAATAATGTTGAAATCATTTTAAATTCAAAATGTCCAATGTTTAACTTACCTCACCATTATAAGCGCTCCCTGATATATATTTTTCATGGTGTTTGACCTTTTCCAAAAGTTGTATAATTAGTTGATGTAAAATACCTCGTATTAAAAATTTTGAAAGTACATACATATATAACAACATTTCGATCGTCATCTTCAGGGGATGATTGATTTTTTTTAAACAATATTATTTAACCAATATCCTGCCTACTTTCAAATATCTAAATATATTTTTAGTATTTCACCATTTTTGTGATCATATTTCTCACAGGTAGTAGGTACACTCAAATTTGTGTACGTGGCTTCATCCCCCTAATGAAAATATTGAACGTGTACTAATAAAATACCAACATTTTTGGGTGGTTTTCTATGAAAAATTGCAAAATAATTGAGACATTTTGTTGACAGTCATTAACCGCAATTGTGACCCCCTGTATGCAAGTTCAATGGTTTGTAAAAATAACATTAAGCAATAAAGAAGTCAAATTTCATTGGAAACTGCTACCGTAAGACTTGTCGACCTTGGATATAAGTGACCTCAACTATATTGCTGACAGCTTAATTCCTTTAAGAAAACTTGATCGTATGAGAACGTGTGCGCTTCTTGACCATTGGTCAAAAGTCACCTACCTTATTCATAGAAAATTCTGACATCAACGACGCCATTTTCGTGAGTTCTTTTAATTTGATTTTCGACAAAAAAAAAAAAAAAAGAAAAAGGTCAGCCATCGTCATTATCACGCTTGTCTGTCCAGGATTTTTAAAATGTTTTGTACGATCACCAGCTGTGCTGTACGCATATGCTTCTCACCTACGGTGGTCAGTCAGTCAGTCATCTAAATAGGGGATGTTGGTCATTTGCTTTCACCATTTATAAAATTATATGTAAATTAAGTCAAAGTGCTTTTCACATTTGGGCACTTTTGCTAGCAAGCCAAACAGACGCACATGCGTTCGAATAAAAACAAACTAAAAATTTATGGGGTGAAGGTTTGCGATGCGAACCATAACCATTGGGTCAAAAAGATTAAAAAAACATCTCATCATGAAAGCATGAAACAACAATGATGGGTGTGATTTAAATGGCAAAAAGCATCAGTAAATTTTAACATAAAACAACCCATAAATCATCATTTTTTATTGCGTTCGGCTGTCCAGTGTTTGGGTGAATATAACAATTTGTATGGACATTTGAGGGAAAACATGGGATGGGCACGTGGTTAAATATGTTAGGGTCAATTGAAAATATTTAATTTTCTGCTTATAATTGAAAATGTTTTATGTACTTTAGGGATTTTGGAACGTTATTTATTAAAAGTGAAATTTAAATGAGTATCCAGTTGACCCTCATCCTAAAAACAAACTTGTTCCAAATACTATATATGTAATATATAACTACCATATTAATCCGGTTAAAGACATTAAGGTCACCAATTAGGCGGAAATATTAAGCAACTACTTGCAAACTACTTAGACAAAATGTAAATGAGTTAATTCACGCTTGCGAAAAAAAAAATTTTTTTCTAATGATAAGATTTTAAGGAGGATCGATACTCTAAACAGCAATAAAAGCACAATATTTGAACATATGTTTAAAAATTCAGATAACCTTGCTTTTCGCGTCCTTTTCATTGAAAAATTAATTTTTGTTGCATATACACAAAATTATATTTGTTAATTTTGTCAAAACACAATCAATACTTCGTTACTGTCACTTTTAAATAGAGTAGTCCCCGCATAAAATGCGCAATCCAAAATGAAAAGTTTCCTGTGCATTTACGCGGGGTATCATTTATCCGAAACCTCTGATAAGTGCGCATATCGTATTTAGAAAAAATTTTCATAAAGGCGTAAAAACGCATTAATGAAATAATTTTTCTTTGAGTTAAAGTTTTTTTTACACTTTTTCCTTAAAAAAAATATTTCCTCATTTTACTAATTTTTTTTATATTTTACTTAAGGAAAGTATTATATTTAAACATAATTTTGTGTTTAACAAAATATATATTTAATACCCTCTACGATCCAAAACACATTTTTTTTCAGGAGAGGCAAAAAAACTAATTTATGCCCATACTCTTAAGGTACGATGGCGGTCCCAAAATTAGCCGACCTAATAAAGAATACACAACAAATTTGGAAAACATTTTCTGTATTTCACAACATAATCTCCTTTTCGACACATTTTTCCCAGCGATATTCAATAGCTTCGATACCCTGGTTATAGTAAAAACTGTGTAGCTTCTTAAAATAATAATCAACCGCAGACTCCGACTCTTCATTGTTAGCAAATCTTTTACCACCGAGCCATTTTTTCCATTTTGGAAATAGCAAATAATCTGAGGTATCTAAATCTGGCGAATAAGCTGCATGATGAAGTAATTCTAACTTTAATTCATTGATTTTGGCCATCGCAAGAGTGGATGTGTGAATTTCATCACTTAAACACTGCAATAAGTTAGCATAATACTTGCCGTTGATTGTTGTTCCTTTTTGCAGATAATCAATAAAAAATTACCCAAAATAATGTTTTTCGGTAATAATACAACATTGCCTCACCTCGTGGTACTATGCCAACAATTTGGTTATATCTCTAAAGTGCATAGTTCTCTGGCGGAATTATGTATTCCGTTTGCTTTTTAAAAACAAGTGACAAGTTTTCTATTCTATGAAGATCATTAGATTATATAGATGTTTTTAAATTAAGTTTTTAATAATATTTATGTTTTAACATATATTTTTTACAAAATGTTCACATGTTTTATACGGAAAGTGCCAGTTGTTTAAACAGCATTTAAAAGTAAATAACAATACTGCCAGCAAACAAGCTTCAAAATGAGTCAGAAATGGGCTCAAAAAATAGTATTAAAAGCTTAAATTTTTATATGAAAGTGGTTCATTCGAAAGAGCCTTAATTTTTGAGTAACATCACTCAGAAAGTAAAGGGTATTTTTATATAGGCATATCAAGTTGGCAACACTTTTTTAATTGGCGGCCATTTTGTCAGCGGTCAAGTGATTTATGTTTAGTTTGGGTTTTTCATTTCAACATGAATAGACTGACGCCTGAACAATGCTTCCAAATTGTGCAAATTATTTTGAAAATCATGGCTCTGTTCAAAATACGTATCGCGCACGAATTTTGCAAATTTTGTTTAGCGATGAAGCTCACTTTTGGTTAAATGGATACAACAATTAACAAAACTGCCATATTTGGAGTGATGATAATCCTCAAGTGTATGTTGAGACACCCTTACATCCAGAAAAAACTGACTGTTTGGTGTGCTTTATGGACTGGTGGAATCAATCTTTAAAATCGACGCTGGTCAGAACGTTACAGTCAATTGTGAACGCTATAGAGCCATGATTACTGACTTTTTCGTTCATCACTTGAACAAATATGATGTGCAGGAGCTGTGGTTTTAACAGTACGGCGCAACATGTCACACAGCTCGTACCACAATTGATTTATTGAAGGAAACGTTTGGTAACCTCATAGTTTCAAATTTCGGACCCGTGAATTGGCCTCCAAGATCGTACGATTTAACGCCGCTGGACTATTTTGGGGATATGTGAAGTCGCTAGTCTACGCCGATAAGCCCGGAACAATTGACCAATATACGGCTACAAACGTTGGAAAAAGTTATCGAAAACTGGACCTCCAGATTAGACTTCGTCCGAGCCAGCCGTGGCGGTTATATGCCAGAAGATTATCTTCCGAATAAAGTAAATTTCATGTCAATTTAAAAATTCATCTTTGTTTTATTCCATTTTAAAGTTTAAATCAATCTTTTTTGGAGCCTCTTTGTTCACAAAATATTTAAATCCAATTCAATTTCTGCGTCAGGCCTGAACCATTTTTTATATTAAATAGTTTTCTAAAAATTGTTGTGCCTTTTATGCTTCTTTTTAGAAGGCTTATATTTTCGTCCAAAACATAAGTAATTTTTGACAATAAAACTTTGAAATTTCAAAAATATGTGTTCTATCTTCATAGATTAAGAACCATAAAAAAGTGTCCAAATTTTTCTGGCGGGGAATATAATATTTAACATTTGATTAAGTTTTATATTTATCAAGTAAAGTATCATTTATTTTCAACTACACATTAATTAATTTTTGTTTAAATATATACAACTTGTATTAGGAAACTGAACACATGCTATAAGTATAGAAAATTTACTACACTTGCGAAAATTAATCAAAAAATGCGATATACTGCCTGAAAAAAGCATAATGTAATGTTTAATACATTCAATTAGTAAAAAATCTGATAATTTCTAAACGGAATACGAATATTTTGAGGACATTTCCATCTAAAAAATACTTTAGTTTCAGACCACTATTTCGAATCGGATAAGCCTTTGATTTTGAGAAAAAAGTCTTCGGTTTCTGGTGGTTTGCTTTAGGGATTAAGTATAAAAAGAGTCATTAAAATCTGTAGAAGTTCATAAAATAAAATAATATTTTAAAGCCCAAAGAAATTGTAAACGTGTTCAGAACCAAAGGCTTTTTTAATAAAAAAAAATCCCAATAAGAAAGTCGATAGATATTTAGTAGTTTTTCTTTTAAAAGTGCTATAGATTCTAATCAATTTTATCAAAAAAATAAAAAAAATACACATATTATGTTTAATTATAAACACACAATGGATATAACTACATTAAGTGTGTAGTATTGTACATAAAGGTGTGTACATAATAATTTTAAGCATTTATTGTTTGTATTTACTCAATATGCGTAATATTAAACAAAATTTACTCATTTCATTTACAAAAAAATGTTAGAGCGTATCTTAATATTTCGCTGTGTTGTTACTATATAATATATACCGAAATATATTGAAAGGAAAACTAAATTCTGATTATAAGGAATTTTCTCTTTTAACACTAGAACGACCGGAACTATTTTATATCAGTGCTTAATTCATAAGTCTGGAAAATTAAAAAAAATTTATACCATATAATTTTTAAAGCCTTTAGTATTGAATTTCGACATTGGACAATGGAATCGGGGATGAGTCATTAATTGGTTAAGGGGGATACTCAGTGTTGCCAAGTACTTTTTTTACAAATCCCCCTAAATTGTCAAAAAAAATCCCCTGGATTTACCCTACCTCCAAAAAAATCCCCTCAGAAATAATTTTTCCTAAAATGTGTAAATTTTCTAAGTTTTTATTTAAAATTTTTCTAATAAATATGATAAAATAAACTAACTTCGTTATATTTTAACCAGTTACCTTTGTTTTTTTTTGTTAAAATATTAATTTTTTTAACAGAGCTGTAAAGTGACTTCAATTTTTACCATGAAGATAAAAATAGTTAGAATTTATGAACAAAAAAACTGACAACAATTTGACAAAACCATTCATCGAATGGAATTTTTTTTTATAAAGCAAAACTACAGTTTTCATTAGTTTCTTGCCCACCAGGTTTCCCCTTAACAAACTGCTACCCCCCGCTTTTAGCCCTATCTTCCCTACGATCCTGGCTAGGAATCTAAAAAATTTGATATCAGTGAGAAAGATCATAATGAGCACATATTGTAAATTTATAGCTATATGGTGTTGCACAGGCCGTTAAGGGTGATACTTTTACCCTTTTCGCCCTGGCTGTAGGAAATTTTATAAAATCCCATTTTAGCGGACGTGTACACTAAAAAAAGTCAGTAAAGTCAGAAACATATTTTAGTCACGAGGATACTTGCAACGAAATTGCAGATGTCAGCGAAAAAATTAGATAATTCAGCAAAAATTTTGCTAATATTTAGTTGATTAAAAATTAAAAAATCCTTGCTAAAAAATAATAAAACTTTTGCTGAATATTAGTAGGCTGAAAAAACTAAAAACAAATCCTAACAAAAATTTTATGATAATAAATGACAAAATTTGACATATAAACAACCCTTTTCCTGCAAATAGAGAAACACAAAAAAATTCCTAAGACTTGTGTCCTTGACTTTCGCTTTAGTCGGTCTACCTGAACGCATAATTGTTTGCAATTTAACCACATTCCATAAATTACCACCATAACATTTAGTTTGTAAATACACATTTTATTTTATTTTATTAAATTTAATAATTTTATTTTGTTTTAAATTTAATCAATAAATAATTCCTTTGACAAGCCGGAATCAACACAATATTTGAGTTTTTATATCCACAAGTTATATTGTTGGAGTATTATTGTTTTATGTATGAAAAAATTATACAAAAATCTTATTATCTTATCTTATCTTATTATACAGTTTATTTTTTATATCTACACTCAAAAAAAAAAAAGTTAGTAGTCAGCAAAAAAATTTGCTGAGTCAGCAAAAAAAAAAAATGATAATGGCAACAAAATTAGTAGATTCAGCAACAGTTTTGCTAACACTTAGTGGACTAAAAACAAAAAAACCCTTGCAAAAAATTGATAAAATGTTTGCTGAATATTAGTAGACCGAAAAAACTTAAAAATTTTGCAGAAAAATTATACCACACTGACGGCATGAATGAATGTAATATCTAAAAAAATAGAAATACTTATGTATAACACAAACAAAATTATCTTCCAACTACTTACATCAATGGTTGTCTAAATGATGCTATCTTTTAAAGGAACGCAAATGTCGCAATAATTACAGAAACGAAAAATAACAAAATATAACATATACAATCCTTTTTTGGCAATAAGAAAAAGGAAACATAAAAATGTTCCTAAGGTGTATGTCTTTCGCTTTAGTCTGTCTACCTACTGTATATTTGTTTGCAATTTGACTAGAATACAAAGTTTACAAATGCAAATATAATCTTTAAATATTTTATTTATCTTTTATTTAATTAATAGACACTTACTGATTGGGGGACTTCCTCTACGCTACGCTCTACAGTAGACTCAGGTAAAAATGACGTTGCAAAATCGACAACGGTTGTGGTCAATATTACCCCAACGTTTTCAATTTATTTGACAACTCCCGGTGTCAAATTTTTAGCGAACGTGTTCGAATCGACAACGTTATGTTGTCAAATCTCTGCTAACACCAAAATTTTTAGTTTTTGACAACACTCGTTTACAACTTGACAACGAACGTGGTTAATTTGTCAACGTTACGTTGTCAAATTCTCTGCTAATGCCGAAATATTTAGTTTTTGAAAACATATGTTTACAACTTGACAACTAACGTGTTCAAATTGACAACGTAACGCTGTCAAACTCTCTGCCACCGAAGAAATTTTAAGAATTTTTCATTTTTTGGTTTTTGACAGTCTGTTTAGCAACATTATTTAAAATAGTATTAATAAAATGGAACAAAGCCACGAAACTCATTATCTGAGGACCTTAATTTAGTTGGTGATTTATTAGAAATAAATGGTGAAATTGAAGTGGTCAGTGATTCATGCTTTTCAACAAATGATATCGTTGAAGACAGTGACTATGGGCAACGAAAACAGTTTTTAAAACCATAAACATGGATTCAATTTTTTAATATTTAAAATGTAAGTAAATCAATGGTTGAGAAAGCAATGTACAATATACAGTAAGAACTATATACATATTACAAGTCCCATTTAGAAGCTTGCCCTATTTAAAAAAAGATTTAAAGGAGACATTGCTGCCACTAGAGCTACATGTGGAGTTCAGGGACAAACTTTTTGCCTGGAAAAAAAAGGAGGCAATATAGTGCTACGATTCTGAATACGCAATGGTTTGCTTATGTTTGTTTGAATTTATAGTTAGGAATTGATGAAGAGACAATGTCAGTGCCATCGGTGTCACATTGTTCTAAAAAACTGCGGAGTTTTGTCAAAGGTAAGACAAATTAAAATAGGTTCTATGTAACACATCGTAGCATTTAAATTTAATTTAGGACTTGAAGACATTGCTAAGTGAAACTTCAAAAGGGAAGGCAGTACTTAAATATGCAAGTGGAAACATTAAAGTGTCATCTGACCATAGAGATGAAATTATTAATGTCATTATTGAAGACATTTTAAGTAGATATATTGTGCTTATTATCCTTAAAGGAACTTTGTATAAAGCAAATTATTACTTAGCTACCAACAAACCGTCAATTAATCTTTTCAAAATTAAAAATTTTATTATTCAAAATTAAAATGTTTATGTTTTGTGTAATCAAATTTAAAAATTTTGATTTTCATTTGCAATCTTATGAAATCGGTTCTTTAAACAATGCTACTACTTATTTAATACAAATTTTAGATTTTATAACTCCTAAATTTCATTTATATCCTATGAACAATGGAAAAATTTATTTTAGAATTAAGTTAATTTAATTTATTGTGCTTTAAAATTTAAATAAATACATTCTTTGTTTAATATGTTTATAAAACATAATTAATTATAATCAATTTTAATCGTTTTTTATTACTAAAGTATATGGGAACGGCGGTGTCAATTTGTACACATTTGTGGTCGGTTTAACAACGATATCGTTGGCAATTATTCGTTGTTAAATTGACAACGGCATGTATAATTTGACCACAAACGTGGTTGGCGGACTATTGACAACGAATGTGGTCATTTTGTACACGAATGGTGTCATCTTTTCTCTGGGTGCAGCAATGACTTCGTCTGTACGCTCTGTATGACGTCTCTGTGGATGCATTTTATCATTTAGAGTAAACGTGTTGGGAAAACGTTCCATAGTTAATCAAATTAATTGCTCTGATGGACGATTATGTTGACCGTAATGGATGATTATGTTGCTCTGATGGACGATTATGTTGACCGTGCGCGATACGTATTTCGAACAGAACGTCAGTCAGGCGTCAGTCTATTCATGTTGAAATGCCAAACCAAACTAAATATAAATCTCTTGACAGCTGACAAAATGGCCGCCAGTTAAAAAAGTTTTGCTAACTTAAAGTATAAAAACACCCTTTATATTATATAAATAAATTAGTAAAACATTTGTAAAATATTAGTAAAATATAAGTTCAAAACAGTTAAGCATAACTAAAATTTTAGCTGAAAACATAATTTTATACTTGATTTACAAGACGTTTTACTAAAGTTTCTACTAACTCATTTTTTGATTGTATGTCTTTCAATAGTTGCATCTTTTAGAATAATATTCCTTGTCTGCACTATATCTTGACCAGCCGAGACATCTATGTCATTCTACGTACATCTGTCAATTTGGTCATTGTACACACTATTACAATCAGTACAATTTTGGTAGCAATATTAATTAGTAAAACATTATTAAAACACTAGTTCAAAACAGTTAAGAGCTGAATAAGTATAACTTAAATTTTAGCTGCAAACAACAATTTCAGCAAAAAATTTCTTGAAAATAGTGTACTTGACTTACAAGACATTTAACAAATTTGTTTAAAAGCGTATTGTTTTTGAGTGTACGTCGGAGAATGAACCTACGTGTCAAGTTTTAACTTCCTAGTTCCAACGGATTCGGTTGTTCGAGGTTAGGTGGGTCACTCACGTTATTATCTTATAAGTACAGCCAGAAAACAGTACCAGTTGTGGCCACCGAATTTGTTGCCAATCGAATTCTGGCGATTTCGACAACTATCGTGGAAGCTAATATTCAGTTGTCTCATTCAATATTAAATATTATTACATTCCACAAAATTTTATTGAAATAAAATTTTTTTTTAATTTTTCAAGTACTGAAGAGTTCTCCACAATAATTTATTTGCACCACAATCACTTAAAATTTTCTTGAAACTATTTGCTGTTTGAACATTTTAGTGTTTTATTTTAATAAAACAAAACTTTTTTCTGTTTGTCTTTTCCGTGATTTCAACTCAGAGAAATTGGTTGCTGCTCTACCCATTACAACCACAAACTCTTATAAATGTTAAGTACTAAATTTGAATTTAAATATTTTGTTGGGAAAATAAACATATTCTAAAACAACATAGGCAATGTCAGGTATATATATAGTAGGGCGGGTCGATTTAATAATCGCCCAAAGCTCAGTGAAAATCGTATTCTAGGGATCAAAATAAGAAACTTTGCGGAATTAACCATACCTCTAAAACGAATTCTACTACCCCCGAAACTGTTGACTTTTGTCCCGTAGGGTCAAGTTTTGAAAAATCCCACTTTGACCCATGTAGAGTGCCCCAATCGAGTCCAAATGTATGACCGACCCCCACTAACTTTGAAGGGCCGATCCACCCATGCTCGTGGCACACCCCCCTGGAACTCCCCTGGGGGGTTCCCCATACAAACATTTCAAAAAATCTCCATTTTTGGCACTTTATTTTATTATTTTTTATTTATTTATTTATTTTTAATATTTTATTTATTTTTTCTCTTTAGAAATTTATTTAGTCAGAACATATGTAAATGAAAAAAATAATTTAACTTAGTAATAGAAAAGAAATAAAAAAAATTACTGTTTGAAGTCTTTTTTGCTTTCAAGTCTGGGCAATTTCGCACGGCTCTCTAACGTCGTCGCCATAACAGCCTCTACATTTTCCGGTATAACTCGTTTGGAAACGCTAGCTAGCAATTGAACGTGTCGTTCTGTTCCTTGTATGTGTGATGGAATTTTTGGATCATTAAACGGTGGATCATCTTGATTTAAATATTCTTTCAAAGTATCGTATGGAATGCTTCGAGTGAATGGTGGTTCAAATACGTCATTTATGTCATTCATATTGATCATTTCCGTGTAACTTGTGCAATAAAAGTTTATATCTGGTTTTTTATAAGCTCTAAGTCCCGTTGGGGTCGTCAACATCGGTTCGATAGCGTAGAATTATCTTGATAGCACAGTCGCGCTTTTCTTTGCTATCATCAAACAACATTGATAACAAGATATTTTCCGAATGCGCATAATATGAATTATCTGTAATTACTTTATTGACAATTTTGCGTAAACGAGGTTCTAGAAATCTTGACCAACTAATGAATTTGAAAAATAATCTACTACCGTACACGACAGAGCTGTAATACTTAATATTGAAGTACATTGGCACATAACATGTAATTATAAATTCAACCAGTATTCTTAAATTTGCATCTGGATTTTCCGTTGTCACATATAATCGTAATAGTCTAGCGGCCTTGGTGAGCCACCGAGAATGTACAATTTTCCCTGGTTTGATGTTAGCCAGATCCACTGAAACCACGCCGCTAGAAATTGCATGGGCCATGTCGTATAAGTACTTGGAATCGGTGGAAAATTCAATTTTTTCTGGAGCAGGGGGCATATTTTTCAACTCAATTTTCTGAAAGCCGTCCACCACCTGAAAATATATAAAAATAAAGCAATTAAAAACGGTTGACAATTATAATAAATGAGTGATAGCAATAACTTACCGGAAGAGTTTCACAAGTTTCGATTTGACGGCTCAATTTTCCGGTTGCCGATCTTGGTCCAGTGCTGGTTGATTTATCCAAAGCTTCAAACAAATGCCGAAACGGAAGTTCGTTGAAGTGTAGAAGGCAAACGAACCAATGCAATGGTCTTTTTAACAGCAATTCGAATCGTCGTATAATTCCACCGTGTGGGCCAGTGTTTGTTGGCTCACCGTCAACGCATATGCCAATTAATTCATTCAGTGATATATTTTTATCGTTAAAAAAATCATTTAATTTGGTTGTTTTGTATTCAGCGGTTTCATGTTCCAGTCTTACGTAACCAATCAATTCAGAATTCGGTTCTCTCAAAATAACAAGATGAGGTTCTTTTACCATCCTAGTATGATACTTCTCATCAATTGCATCTCTCGTTAAAGTATCATCTTTTCTGCCATCGAATGAAAATGCTAACAAATTGGTATCATCTAACCGTTTGCGAAGCACTTCTTGTCTGCATTTCTCTTTTTCTCCGCGAACTTTCGATTTATCCATGATGAGAGGTTTGCCATGGGTATCTTTCATTTTAAAATCTTGGAAAAGAGCGGTTCCCATTGCTGATGCTACTCTATCAGGCACACCAAATCTGTCACATACCAAGGCAAAGTTAAAACAATCGTATCTCTGTGTGTATTGTGAACTTGTGCTTATATCCAAATCTTCTTGAACCGGTGGCGGTGCGTATGTTGAATCATCGGGATCTTGGTATGTTGGCATTGATGACATAGACGTTGCTCCTTGCTCTTCAATTTCCATCGCAAATCCATCCATTGTTAGTCTTCTCTGATTATGTTGATCGTGCATAAACTCTTTGAGGCGTTCGGGAACCAAACCGCATGCACATGGAGCTGCCTTCAAATCGCATTTACATGTTCCAATGAAAAAAATTGTTTCCAGAGATTTTACATACTCTGTAAATTCTTGGTGTTTGTTTCTATTCTTGATTTGCTCTTGATATTTGACAAGCAATCTATTCAATTTATTATATACACTTTTTTTCAGCATTATTTCCATACCAAGTTTTTCCAAATTCCAATCAACTTATCTTGTACTTGAATAGTGAATGATTTATAGAGCAATTTTTTTTGTTCGCTCAAGTAAAAATAATATCTCAAAATATCCAGATGGGTTGGTAAATTAAGATCAGTCAAATCAGTAGACACACCAAAAACAGTAACATCATGCCTGGGTATATGACTCATTGGGTTTTCGATAGTTGTTGATGTTGTTATTGCTTCATCTTGCGGTGTAAAGGATGGTGGATTCATTGTAAACTTTTTGATTTGGAATGATTTTTTTTTTTAAATATTTTTTTATCTGAAATTAGAACTTCACACTTTGAGTTCTTCACAACGACTTAATGCATTCACAAAAACTGTTGCGTTATATATGGTCTACGAGGTAATAAAAATGAAATGGTAATTTTAATTCTACCTGTAACCGATTTTGTTGTTAAAACTGCCCATTAAATACTTACATGTAAATTAAAAGTTAATCTGACCACAAAATCTGTTAAGCAAGTGCGCCTTTTATTACTTCTGGAAAATCCTTTATGATAATTTTATGCTCAATTCTACCTGTAACCGATTTTGTTGTCAAAACTGCCCATAAAATACTTACATGTAAATTAAACGTTAATCTGACCACAAATACTGTTAAGCAAGTGCGCCTTTTATTACTTCTGGAAAATCCTTTATGATAATTTTATGCTTTCTGTTAAGCAAGTGCGCCTTTTATTACTTCTGGAAAATCCTTTATGATAATTTTATGCTCAATTCTACCTGTAACCGATTTTGCTTAAGTAAGTTTACGACATGCAGCTGTGTCTTGTGGTGGCTTAAAAAACCCACACAACCTATTTTTACGACCTGCAACAGAACGACACGTTCAATTGCTAGCTAGCGTTTCCAAACGAGTTATACCGGAAAATGTAGAGGCTGTTATGGCGACGACATAAGAGAGCCGTGCGAAATTGCCCAGACTTGAAAGCAAAAAAGACTTCAAACAGTAATTTTTTTTATTTCTTTTCTATTACTAAGTTAAATTATTTTTTTCATTTACATATGTTCTGACTAAATAAATTTCTAAAGAGAAAAAATAAATAAAATATTAAAAATAAATAAAATAAATAAAAAATAATAAAATAAAGTGCCAAAAATGGAGATTTTTTGAAATGTTTGTATGGGGAACCCCCCAGGGGAGTTCCAGGGGGGTGTGCCACGAGCATGGGTGGATCGGCCCTTCAAAGTTAGTGGGGGTCGGTCATACATTTGGACTCGATTGGGGCACTCTACATGGGTCAAAGTGGGATTTTTCAAAACTTGACCCTACGGGACAAAAGTCAACAGTTTCGGGGTAGTAGAATTCGTTTTAGAGGTATGGTTAATTCCGCAAAGTTTCTTATTTTGATCCCTAGAATACGATTTTCACTGAGCTTTGGGCGATTTTTTTGCCTCCCCACAAATCGACCCGGCCTAATATATAGGTATATAGGCAATGTCAGAAAAAATATACAATTTCCAATTGTATATTTTTTCTTTATCATTATTTATTTCAGACTACAACCACACTAGTGAATTTAAACGCTTCCTTGGAGAATTTACGATTTTGTTAATACAAGGCATGGAGTATAACCCCGATGGGCTCCCTCCGGTCGTAAAAAAGTCGGATATATGAAAACGGAGTAAAAAATAATGAATAATTTGTACACCAATATTTAAAATAATTCAATTAAGTGGCAGCCTGAGTAAACGACATAGTGTCAAAATGGCTTTCAAAATGTATGTTTTCTCGAGTATTTTAACGCTGTTTTTAAATAAGTCTAAATTTCCTAAACTTTAAACATATTTTCATAAAAAGATGTGTTAAATTTCACTGCCACTTTTAAAGCCCAAAATTGGGGCGCTGAAAAATGCGTTGATCATATTTATTTTGCTTCTTTATGACCTCACTGAAATTTATTAAGTTCAAAGGGAACCGATCGGAATAGCTTCCATGTAAGTGTCAGCCAATTTATATCTGAAACTTTTGAGTTCACGAATAAAAAATACTTAGTTTTTTGGACGGTTATGAGTCTTTAATATCCCGAGTTAAAACGTTTGTAAGTACACTTGTAAATTTTTATCTGCCAGTGCATTTAACCGGACGTAGTTATATACATAAATTCATATATAAAATTAATTTTGTCGAACAATTTTAATATGATGTCATATATAGATGCGTATATGGCATTTAGAATACGCTAAAACTAATCCAATTAATAATGACATTATATATACCTAGACATTGCAAAATACATAATCTCCTTCTTATATATAAAATTCTCGTGTCACAATGTTCGTTCCCGTACTCCTCCGAAATGGCTTGACCGATTCTCATGAAATTTTGTGAGCATATTGAGTAGGTCTGAGAATCGGCCAACATCCAGCCAGAGTTTAGAAATTTGTGCACGTTGATTATTTGTTAATGTGAATAGTCATGGGGAAAATGGGCGTGATCGGAGCAGTGGGCGTGTCAGCTCCCATACAAAGTAAATATTTAATATCATATATCTACAGTTCTATAATAGCCAGAGTCTTAGAAATTTGTGAGCGTTGATTATTCGTTAATGTGAATAGTCATGGCAAAAATGGGCGTGATCGGACCAGTGGGCGTGTCAGCTCCCATACAAAGTAAATATTTAATATCATATATCTACAGTTCTATAATAGCCAGAGTCTTAGAAATTTGTGCACATTGATTATATTATGAATAGTCACGGGAAAATCGGGCGGGATCATAACACTGGGCATGGCAGCTCCCATACAAAGTGATTATTTAGCTCATATACAAAATTAATATTAATATTAAATATCTAGGGTTCTATATTAGCTATATAGCCTTCAAATTTTCTACGAGTCCATCAATTACATAGTCTCATAGTCCTAGAATAAAGGCGATAGAAGGACAAAGAGCGTTGGGCTTCCCATGAAATTACAAATTTTAAAATGATTTACTAATGTGAATTTATTTTTTTAATTATATATTTGCGTAAAAAAATTTTCTTGATTTAAAGAATTAATTACAATTAAAATTTGAAGGCAAAGCAACGTTTGCCGGGTCAGCTAGTAATATATATTTAGATGTTATAGCATATTTAAAAAAATAACAATTGAATTTTGGATTAAATTATTGCAGAGGAAATTTTTCAATCATATTTTGGATATATATATATGGATTACATCAATACAATAGTATAATGAATTGCCTATCTCATTGTGTGTATAATTTTATACACAACATTTGCCCCAGTTTTTGTCTTTTGAATTTAGTTCTTAATGGTTCTCAAATTTCTACACCTTATACACAAAACCTAAAAAAAAGAACTTGTTTCATTTGTAACATTACGAGTTTTTTAATTCAGTTTTAGATTTTTTTCAATGTAAAAAGCTAAATTAAGTTTCAACGTTTTTTCTGTATTCGTTATTCATGGGTGTAAGTTACTAAATTCCATAAAATCTTAATTTTCAAAGTTTTTTCTCAAACAACTTATTTGTTTGTCAAGATAATTTTTTTGTAAAAAGAAAAATGTCCAAATTTAAAGGAATTTGGTGCAAATTATAAAGTCGTAAACTTTTTGCAAGTGGCTAAGGTCTGAAAGGATTAATAATGTAGAAACAAAACCCGTATTTGACGGTAATTATTTAAGCAAATATTTCCGATTTTAATGAAGTTTTAAAATCAAAAACCGGATACAACCATAGCTTATTTTGTATAAAGTAATATCAGTTCAGATATATATTTATGCCGCTATATAAAATCGGATTAAATTGTATCGCGACATTAATCGGATGTAATTTAATCTGATATTATCAAATTAAAACTAAACTAATGCAAACTTATATAATTATATGGACCCATTTTTCCGATAAAACTGTATTAAGACTCATTAATTTTCGTAGGAATTTACAAAGCATCATAATAATTTTTTTTATAGGGTTGTTGGAACTCGAAAGTTTCTGTGTATACTAGGGTTATAACTTTTGACTTTTTTTGCAATTATCAAATTTTAGCTACCCTAACCGTATCCACAAATATATAAAGTAACGCAATTTTATTTTTTCGCGGTTTTCAAAAGGGTTTCCTCTTTTTGTTTAATTAAACTAAATATTAATATTTAGCTAAAATTTAAACGTAAGTATACAATAACGATGAATATCCAACTTAAAGAACACAAACGTTTTCAATTTTGACGTGTTTTCGCTGATTTTTATAAAACAGATTAAAACGTTGTTTTGCGATATAGACATCAAAATTAGAAAAAACACTAACAGAATAAGTAAAAAGTTTTTTTAAAATGTGTTTAGCAGTATTATTGCTCAACTAGTACAACTTTAATGTTAAAAACTTGAAAAAAAATGCATTTTAAGGAAATGCACTTTATTCGGAGGTTTTTGTTTAAAAATGACCTGAAAAAACGATTCCTATTATTAATACATTATTGGCCGTTACGTCCTGATATGAACAAATTAAGCAAAAAAAAAAGTTTTAACCCTAGTGTGCACATATTTTTATAAGTTTCCCCGGGTTACAAAAAACAATATATAATCAAAATAAAAAATGTATGGGTCCTGTTATGAAAAAATCATGAAATTTACAGTTAATTTTACAGAAACAACGAAAAAACGTCAAAAAAGTTTACGTACAAGAATGTCGCTTAATTTCTTGTTTCTAAAATATAAAGGGTCCGGGAAATAACTTTTTTTTTTTGAAAATGCTATAAAAAAACTACTGAATATTTTTTCGTGTAGGCTACTGCTTGGCCAGCAGTATTTTCCATTATTAACCGGAAGGATTGTACTTTAAAATAAAAAAAGGAATTTGAGAAAATATTCAGTAGTTTTTTTTATAGCATTTTCAAAAAAAAAAGTTATTTGGCGGACCCTTTACTTTAAATGGGTCTAGAAATCGCATCACATCACGGATCACAAAACAAAATACATTTTTGAAATCCTGAAAAAAATGCAGTTCATTTGAGTGCCCACACTTATATGTTACTAGACGTACCAGTTTTAAGGATCTGACGGGTCCGGACCCCTTAACTCCAACACTCTTTTATTTGGTGCCCCTTTTGCTCTTTTTTTTCTATGGAACAATACGAAATAAACAAAAAACCAAAAATATTTACCCCACTTTTAACCACTGAGAAACTTTTTTTAGCGGCCTAATCTCATGAGGCCGCAAAAAAAGTTCCCCATATTTTTCTGCTCCAACATATATCTGAATTTCATTTAGATCGCAGCGAACCCATCGCAAGGCTCTCCCAAGGCTTTACATTCTAAAAACTTTTAATTTAGCTAACTATCTGAAATTATTAAATTTTTTCTCATTAGCATATTTTCCAAAGATACTATATTCACTTTTGGATTTATTCTGCGACATATTTCCCGTAGAGCGAAAAGTAAACGTCCATATTTGTGGACAAGGGCGTAAAGAAGTTTAGAAGTGACCATTTTCGTAGCAGTTCGTACATTTTTCCCTTAGTGATTGTATTTTTTAAGTTTGCAATAACTCTTATTTCGAAAATAAAAATTAATTATGTTAGCCGACCTTGAATTGTGTAATTAGAATGAAAAATTATTCAAGTTCGAGGTAAAGAAAATTCCCGAAGTAGATCTATCAACACATTCCTGAAAATGGTCAAACAATCAATTAAAAATAAGAAATTCTAAAGATTATTTGTAAGGACAATATACTAATAGTTAACGTGACAAACTGTTTTTGAAACAAAAGCGGGATTTTTATGCAAAAATTTGAATATTGAAGTTTTTTGTGCAAAAATCCTTATTTTTATCAGTATTGCAAATGTTTAGTTAAATTCGCTTCATAAAAGCTTTGAAGAAAATCTATAACAATTTGTGTTAACGAATCTAAATTTATAAAAATCATTTTTGTACGCAAAAGCGGTCAGATTACAAAAAGAGATTTTTCTAAAAAAAATCGCAGATTACGGTAAAGAAAGTTTATTAACACAGTGTCAAATAATAAATACAGAAACTCCAAATACACCAAAATTGTTAAACCATTAAAGTTCTAATTACGTTATTGCAATTAAAAAACTCCTATATTTCTAAAAGATCGATATAAAACGTTATAAAAAGAGTTTATTGTTGTTTTCGAACATAGTATTTAGAAAGTCTAAAAAATGTATGGCGGTATCAGCCTTTATAAAGCGGGATAATCCCGTCAAAAGCGGTGTGGTTGGTCAGGTTACCAACATTTTATATAAATAAAACACTAGATTTAAAATAGAATATACAAACTATTTATATATTAAACTTTTCTGAGTATAGACGTTTGAAATCGTTTGCAAATAATTTTTGTAAAGAACAAATACATTTTGACCATCTTTTAAAAGAGAAAAAAATTAAAAGATATGATAATAAAAGCAACACAAAAATAATATACATACTCTTAAATCCTTTAATGCATAAAACAAAATGGCGTGATTTTATTGATTGAATTCATTGGCGTTTTTACATTCATTCGCATATATTGTAGTTAAATGAAAACCACCCAAATGAAACTTTACATTGTCAGTTGCTCCCACATACACGTATGGAATGACATACATACGTAGAATTTGGAAATATTTACAAACACACACACACACATACGTAGTTAGTTTGCATCTGTACATTCATCCACGGCCACAACAATACTTCGTGCCATTTTATACATATGCATAAGTTTCCTCGTAATTCTCTGCACACATGAGCCGTATATGAACAAATAATTTTATACATAATAGTCATGTGTGTGTATGCATGTATGTACGTCGGGAATACACACAATATATGGATGGTGTAGGTAGATAGTCTAAGAACAGTAAATAGTAGAGTAGTATGTGTGTACACACTTGTATATTTATAAACATGTCCTCTTTGTCGTCCAGGCGACCATTTTAAGTACAGGATACTTACAAGTGAGTCGAACAGGCAACTAAAACATCAAGCAATCATGTGTGGGAGTATTGGTGAAATCCACTCATACGCACACACACACATATGTATACAAAACTGTACATCTAGCATTCACGTATCCTGCTGTTACCATTTAACTAGCATGTGTGCTTGGAGAGAATATCCTTGAATTTTGAACTAAATGAAAACAGATAAAGTGTAAAAGAGAAAGCGAATGCGTTTGTTGCCTAATGTATCACGGAGCAATACACAAACAAAAATTGCCAAATATCAATGGGTTTTTGTGATGTTAACGTGCTAGTGCTGCTATTTAAAGGATGAGAATTTAACTGGCACTTTTGTTATTAGTGGTACGTACCAGTCCTTCAACGACAATGAAATCATACACTGAGAGAAATAAAGTGCCAACCGAATTGAAAAGTGAATTTTAATAGTAACAACTTATAAATTCAGTTAGCACAACAATATTTACATTAGATTTCGGAATATTTTAGGTGTTGCAACTAAAATCAATCGAACTTTGTTGTGAAAACTAATTTTCAGTTGTACCAACCGACTGAAATTAGTAATAATCGAATTTGAGTCGTAGTAACCATATTTTAGTTGGCAAATAGCTAAATTTTTCTCTGTGTGTAAAATATGTATACATGTGTATATATTGGCTGTCATCCACGCCCGTGTTTTACAGATATCCGAATAATGTTAAGCACACATTTCGTATATGTTACCGTGTATATAACATATGTATGTATATGTATATAACTAGTCTCTTTAGTGGTCATACGAAGGACTAACCGAATATCTATCTCACGGTTAATGAGTGATTCTTCAATATTCGTATACATACTCAAAAAGTATAACATTCACATATACAATATAAATAAATGTATCTACGAGTGTGCCTGTACTGATTTTGACGTTGGCATTATATACTCGAGTCAAAGTCTACATATGTACAAGCATATATGTATGTATGGCAGTATGCTCGTCAATGTAGTATGTAGACTTAGGAGAGTATATCGATAAGCAATCCATCTTAATGTGAAATATATACTCCCCTGATATCGTCTCCTAAGCTCAAATGCTTGTTCTCCCACATCCATACATATGTATACAATGTTGCCACTTGTTGTGTAATTACACAAATTGGGTGTAATTTTGACTTGTTTGTGTAGGACATGTGTAATTGAATCCATGTATTGTTTTTGTATAATTTGAGTTTCAAATTCTTGGTATAAATTTCAGATTTTAAGGAATTTCTTTTACAGAAAACTGAAAAATGTTCTACTTTTATACAAAACTTTTCAAATGCCGATTAGAACCAAACCACTTTTTGTTACAAACACATTGTTAAAATTAAAACACTAATCCACGCAAAAGCCTCCCTTTATTAAAAGGATTTGAAAACTACAGATTTTTATTACTAAATATGTTTTTGATCCCGAAATCTGTTGTTGATCCCGATCCCGAAATCGCAACCCCGAAAATCGCGGGATTTTCAGAGAAAAATTTTCATGTTTTTAATTTGCTTATTTTAGTACCTTTTGTGTATATGACATACACTGATAAACAACGAAAACAAAGATATATAAAAATAAAACATAAACTTTACAAATTATAATTCTGCTCTTATAATATTTCACAAAAGTAATTAAATCTAATTTCAATTAATTTAATTGTAGTGTCAGGCGGAAAATTCTTTTTGTCGGTATTCGGTATTTTAAAGCATTATTATTAGACAAATTTATTGAGCTTATTAGATGCGATTTTAATTGTCAAATTTAAAGAAAAGTTCAATATTCCAATATTCGGCAGCCAAACATTCAGCCAAATCGGAAAAACTTCGACGGCCGATTATTTAATTTTGCAGCTAAACTTCGGCTTCTTCCTTAAATTTGTTACATAAAATCGAATTAAAACGGCTCAACAAATATATTCTCAACATCACGATTTGGCCACATTGTCTCCAAATACCAAAACCGACCAAATATGGATTTTTGTCCGAAGTGTTCGGTCGAGCACTATTTAATTGGTTGATATAAAATTGAATAACTAAATAAAAATATTTAATACGTAATGTATCCCTTTTAAAGAAAAATTGGAATCATTATTAACCTTCCGAAATGATTTAATAAATTTACTTTTGAATCAATAAAATGATATTTCTAGGAATTATTATCTCTCTTTTTAAGATTGTTATTAAATTTATTTTTGATATCGTTAACTCATTTAAGACACGTTATAGATCAGCTGGACATTTAGCTACCAGATATAGAAAATTTAAAATTTTGTTTTGCTTTAAAGCTCTTTGTTTCGGAAATATTCCCAAACTAAGATAAAACTTTGACAGAATATAAATACTAGACCGCTAAAGGTATTAAATATTAGATTAATTATTTAATTTTTTTTTATAAATTTGTGTCTTTATCTCTATTAATCTTTAGCTTTATTAAAAAATAAATGATATTTTAATTTTTTTATAACCGATTTTATAAATTTTTTGAAAAAATACCGTGTATTTTGACCATTTTTGTGTAAGCATTTTTGTGTTTTAATAAAAAGAGGCATTATTTTTAAGTGGAAACGGAAATAGTTTTGGATTATTTTAGACTTTCAGTCAGATCTTCATAATTTTCCACAAGTTTTTATCCACAGTTTTTAAAGCGCTTAGTTATCTTTATAGATTAAAAAATATAAGCGTTTAAAAATACTGGGCTGACAACGGAACACTTGGTCAATAATGAGTTAATAGTTTTTATTTTTCCTGAAATGCCGAAAAATCCCGGGATCGACGTTTTCAAAATCCTGATTCCAGCGATTTATGAAAATCAGTTCCATTCGTCAGCCCAAATCATGACGTTACTAAACTTTGAAGACCAAAAATGTTCTATTTTCATAAAAAAAATAGTTTTTACTCTGGCTCAAGTATTACTTTTACTCGTACATCGAGATTATTGCAGGATATTGTGGATCATTTGGGTTTCCGAAATATAACGTCATGAAAAAACTATATAACTTGACTAAAGTATCGTTACGAAATTGACTATAACTTTTAAACTATACAAAATTCAAAGACCAATCGAGTTACCACCCTAAGTTTTTCACGCAAATGTAGTGGTTCAATAATAAGCATCTATTTTTTAAGAATTTAAAAAAGGCGCATTTGATATGTAGCGGTTTTGAATCCAAGACCCCCACAATTTACCGTTGACTCTTTCATGAAAAATATTTGTATGCATATCATTTTAAATAATTAATTTCAACCTAAAAAATACTGCCAACATTTTATGTTGTATAGTTTAAAAGTTATAGTCCATTTTGTTACGATGATTTAGTAAATTTTTAACGTTTTTTCACTTTTCATGAGTCATATTTCGTAAATGGAAAGGGTCTGGAATTTTAAATTTATGTTTCGTTGATTTCTTGTTGAATATGAATCAGAGATGGTCCATGCCATTTATTTGATTGAGCTGACATGTTTTTACTCAATAGCCTACAATTGAAATCATTTTGTTTAGCTTAATTCAGAATAGGTGCTTGTTGACCTCCAAAAAGTCATAGAATAGCGTTCAATTGTACTTTTCTCAAAAATATTATGGTATGCAAATCTTTTTAAAACATATTTGTAGTCAAGATCCATCGGATTAAGCTTCTGATTTCGGGGAGAGCAATTCTTTTTGAAAGTTTTTCAGAAATAGACCAGTGTCATTTGATTCTGAAACAGTTATATTCAAGGGCCTACTTTTTTCTGTAGGAAAAATCTTGCATTTTAATATTTATTTTATTAATAAAAAAGAGACATGAAATTTCCAGGAATTTTTTTAAGAACTAACTAAATTCTAAGAACTTTTTTGTAAACTAGACACTTCAGAATCAAAAAACTTCACATATCTGCCACATTCTTTTTTAAAAAATATTAGGTATTAAAAAAATATTAGATAAAAATAATTATATTTTTAAATCGCTAGATAGAATCTGGGGTTTTCTTTCGGAAGTACTCTGAAAATTTGGCTGATTTATATAGGACTAAGAATTAAGGATATTCGTTTTTTCATGAATTTAAAATTATGTACCTTTGTAATGTGGAAATTTTTGTGTAATTTTGGAAGCCATCATGTGTAATTCTGAATTTCTGCTGTGGCAACACCGCATGTATGTACATATATGTTTAGTTATCTGCATATGTGTTCTCAATTTCTATATGAAACCAAAATAAGAGGATGCGGTGGTACGCATATGTGAAACAATTTGCATATTTATATACTCATATGTAGGAATATGTATAATAGTTTTTGTTAGATACACATTCGTTTACAATATATGGACATAAATGTGTATAGGAGTTTTTAGTTTATACATGTACATTATTCAATAGGGAACGGATGACAAATGGGTAATGGGTACTTAAAGAATATGGGCCCAAATATAGCTTGATGTGTTTTTATTCTCATCCTGCGCATCTTAAATACATACATGTGCATGCATATGTGGCACGGTGTGTAGTAAGTACATGTACGAGTAATGATATTACTAGCCCCTTTTATAATATTACAATATACACATAAATTGATGTCTAACTGGCGATTTGCTTATGTCGTATAACTTGTATTCGACTAATTGCTCGTCGAAAAATTATTTATGCAATGAACACAATAGACTATTGGATCTTTAAGTTTCTAGTTTGAGATCCAATTGAAATTCAGTTTCATTTGAGTTTTAGTAAAAAAGACTATTGACAGTAGGGCTCCTTTTCGATTTTTGTTGTCATAGGATTCCTGGATTGATGGACGGTTAATAGTATTTAGTGTTGTAACCTGAAGTAGGGAAATGTCATTTGAAGTTGTATCTCTAGGTAATTTTAGGTATATTAGGTATATGGATAAGAAAAAAAAGTACTTAAAAATAGATAAAGAAAAAATTAGAACAGTAATGGAATGTTCTCTAATGTGGCTTGTTTCCTAAAGTAAACATTTCGTGTTATTTCTTTAGTGTTGTTGTATGAATATGTCAAAACTGTCAACAGTCATCGATTTTAGTTTCCGCCATCAATATTTAAAAAAAGTTTAGAGTTGAATGCACACATTTTTCTTGGTTTTATTGTCTCGTTGCAAAAAAAAACATAAAATGTGAATAACAAACAAATTTTAAAGGATTTCCCAAGTCGCATTTTTGTAAATGGTAAGAATGTTATTAAAAATATATTATAAAAAACAAAAATATGAAAAATTAAATGAAAAAATATGAAAAATTAATGTTTGCTGAAGTTTATCTTTGACATTTCTTTTTTGATATTTTTTTAAAAAGTTTTAGTCTTTTTTAACTGGCTTACGAAATCTTAATTTTAATTCTTAAAATATGCAATAAACATCATAAAAATTGCAAATAATATGCAATTAAAGTCAAAATTTGGCGAACTTCTTCTCTGTGTATGCCGTGACAAGAGTATGGTATAATGCTAGTTCCTCTATTTCAACTCTTGTAGTGGACGACCACGCATTCACTGATCCGGTTGATACAGCTAACTTATTGGCTGGTCTTAAAAATTCACTTTTGCCACAAATTCGGTTGTCTCAACAGAATTGCATCCAACCAAATTGATTCGGTTGCTTCAACCTCGCAAGTTCGGTTGTCTCAACCGAATTCGATTGTCCCAACTACCAATTCGGCTTCTACAACCGAATACAGTTGTGATAAACGGATTTACGAGGTTGCAGCTACCTTGTTCCAACACCCAATTCGGTTTCTACAACCGAATTCAGTTGTTATAAGCGAAGTTACGAAGTTGCAGCAACCGAATCAGTTCGGTTGGATGAAATTCTGTTCTGACAACCGAATTAGTTATGTGAGTGTATCTACTCCTTTGCAGACGACAGCAACATTTGTCATTCGTTTACCTTCGATAGTAGGCCAAGTCTCGATGAGGTTGCGGGCCAAAGTCAAATTATGAATGCCACACTCAATCATGACTTTTAGACAATCTAGAGTGGCGAATGAACTATGTTTTCTGTATATTTGGAAAGAGTCGTTACTGAGGATTCGGACCACCTGTATCCGACCGAAGAAAGAATACAACTGCTATATGTAGGCAGGTGCTTCAAAGTCTATTTTTGGGCTGTTTGATGATTATCATAGAGTAGGACTTTAAGCTCTGTTGACTCGCTGGCGCACCTTCGCAATATAGGTTGTGTAACTCTGTTCTATAGATATTGCGATGGGAATTGTTCTGCTGAGATAAGTCAACTCATCCCGAGGGCCTGGGTTTCTATTCGTACTACCCGCTTGTCAAGTAGGTCTCATCCGTTGTTCTCTATAGTCCAGCAAATAGTACAACGCGTTACTAAGAGAATTCGTTTTTCAGTCGCACTAGCCGTATGTGGAATATTCTAATTGCGGAAGTCTCACCTGCAGCTTACAGTGTATAAAAGTTAAGTCAAAAGTACACAAGATCTACTCCCTCTTACCATCTCCCCATAACCTATTTTCCTGATATCAACACTGCAATGCATTAGTAGGAGGCATCCCCGCAAGGATGACAACATGGTGCTTTTGGCACTATTTATGGTACTTTCCAATGACACATAACGCCAACATTTTACTTCTGGTGCCAAAGCATAAAAAAGCACTAAATTAGTGCTTTAGTAATTTATCGTTTTAAAGACCATTACTTTGCTCAAAAAGACCTAAAACTTAAAAAAACTATTCTTACAGTTTGAAGGAAATTCCCATCAAGTGTCACTTTTCGCTACATTTTCATGTTCTTGTCTGTTAAATTGATTTGAAACTTCTTTTTTATATAGAGCTTGACGAACAATTTATTTTTTATATGGAGCTTGAGAAAATACGAAGAAAATCCAAGACTAAACACTTAAATTATCGGTGAAGAAATGTGGTTACTTTATTTAAACGCAAATTCAACTATAAAACTGTTAAGTTAATTTCTATTCTGATTCGGAAAAGTATAGTAGAGAAGAATGAGTGTATTTTCTAAAAATCATAACTACATTGTAAATTTTCAATTTTCTGAATTGGACTGCGCAGATTCTCGTATTGAACCTTCGTCAGTGACCCTGTTTTTTTTTTTTTTTGAATAATGTAATATTTGCTGTTTTTATTTGTTCGATTTCTTTTCTTTTTAATTTTTTTAAATGTTTGAAATATTCAAATAAAAATACAAAACAAAACTATCGAGGGTTTTCAAAATATTTATGACAATAGTTTTATAAAAATACGATGTTTACATATATACGACTTTACATGAATCCGGCTAACGTTAAAAATATATATATTTTTTATTGATGTTTCTACTTTTTCTGAAATTTTAGCCATTATGGGTTTAATTGTTTCTTCGGTGACAGTTTTAAAAGTTTTATCATCTTTGGCGACTTGCTTTGTGCTCATCATATTTTATTTCACCAGAGCCCAATATCTATATATTGGTCTCAGTTCTGGGCAGGTAGGTGAATTCGACTCTCTTGGTACCATAACCCCATTATTTCTTTGGTACCACTCTACCGCTGACTTTCTATAATAACAAGATTCAAGGTAAGGCTTTAAGAAAGTAGATACTCGTACCTCATGTTACCGAATAAATGGCTAATGCCGTTTTTCCAAACTTATGTACAAATCGGAGTTTATAGTGCATGTTGTTATAGAAAAATTACTCTTTTTGCCGCAAGTGCAAATTGTTTGCCAAACTAAAAATGTAATTGAAAAATTTGTTTTTTGTTTGTCCAAAAAATTGTCCACCTCATTTCCTCTTGCATTAGCTATATAAAATATCTGCTCTGAAAGCAGGGAAAATCACCAAGGACGTGGGTTTAGTCATCCACTTCTCTCTGGCCTCCTCATTCTTCCCGTAATTCCCGATCGGGACTTAATATGCTTTTACTCATTCACTATGTTTACATTTTCTGACCAAAAATTCTGAAAATCTGACTTTTACAGCTGATTTTCTATTGACTGGCTAGGATTTTCTTCCAAATCGAATGTCATTTTATTTTTTAATAACGCTAGAAATCGCATTACGTGAAAGTTTTAATTATTTAGCAATTACTGTATGAGAACGATTTGGGTTTTTGTTTATAAATTTAAATTATATTTTCTCTTACTTTTTGTTTATGATCCATTTTTGGGGCGAGCTAACAGGAAATGGTTTTGATTGATACTTTTTACACACACTTTGAGTATATTTTCAAAGCTCACTTGATAAAAAACTGTTTCATTTGAAGTATGTAAACGAACTTCCTAGGTAAAATGCGTGCACTAGTTTGACTGATCTCACTCCTTTCTGTATTAAATTACAATTTGACGTTTTCTTAATGTCGTTGATAAATTGTAATTTTGACCAAAAACTTTTCTCACTTACATCTGCTGTAAAAATTTAACTTTGATAATAGTTGAACAGAAGTTTTGTCCGTCTGCCATTAATGTGACATTTGTCGAATTAAATCTTGAAATGGTGTAGTACTCTTTAAGAAAATTTACAAGATTCCATAAAATATTCCATTGATTGATTGCGAATTTAATCCATAAAATATTTATACACAGTTATTCACACCCGATGCTATTATTGTAAAAAATAAAACGGATGTTATTCAAAAAAAAGGGATGAAATTAAATAAAAAATTATTTTCTTTCGCTAAACATAATTACACAAATGTAATATCCTGTGTATGTGTTGTTATTACCTGTAAAACGATAGTAAAATTATAGACGAAATCGAAATAAAAAAAGGATTCTGTTACACATATGCAAAAATAATTTGAATATTCAAATTACAGTATTCAAAAACAACAACAGCAATAACATTTGCTGCATATAATTAAAAGATTGATTATGGAATTCGGGAAAAACTTTTTTATATTGAAAATGTGCATTATTTTCTATTGTGTGCAAAAACTCGATTGGAATTACAAATGGTACGGTTGCTGTATAATTTGCATTCTTAGCATTTGATAGAGAAAAAGGTTTATACATAAAAAAGGATGAAATTTAAATTACAATGCAAAATCTTCCTTGTTGATTATTCTCAATTTTTATTATTACTTATTATTGAAAGCACGCATGGCCCTTTAAACACCCGTATAGTGAAAAGCAATAAATGATTTGTGTTACAGTTTTTTTTTTTGCTAATCCTATATTAGAAAACTAAAAAATTTGCATATTTAAAAAAAAAAAAGAATAATAAATATATGTGTGTGTGCGTAAACAAAATACGTATGTAGTTGTTTTGAGTGTAACCAATTTGAAGATTTTCTAGATAGATTTGGCGGGTTTTTTCTTCCTAAGCTGGTGCTGGTAAAAAAGTGATTTAGTGAAAATCCAGCGATTTTTTTTTCGAAAAGCTGGTATTTAAAAAAAATGCTATTAATTAGCGTTGTTTCCAACATTAACTCATACATTTATATAAATAAAATGAAACACATTCAAAACAGTAAAAATAAGTACAATTTGTTGTTGTTGTGCGTGTGTTTTTTATATCCTTTGTTTACCAGGTGACTTCAAATGCAATAAACGATAGTATGCGAAATGTCAAATCGATTGCAGAAAAAATTATGTGAATTGGACTGTAGTGGAGAACACTTGCTAATTTTATTGCAAATCAATTTTTGTCTACAAATATAAAACTTTTTCCAGTTTTACTAAAATGTAATTAGTTTTTGAGTTTTGTATTTCTATACAAATCGTTTTTGTTGCTAAAACAGCAGCGCCCCTCACCCATGTGAAATACAAAATTAAGGAATTAGAGTTTTGACCTGAATATTGTTGAGCAGAAATCATTTTGACAATTGCTTGCTATCATTTTATTGCATATGAAGACGCAATGTTATACTCCAACTTTTCTAAAACAACAATGTGCAAAAAATACTAAACATATCGAGTTTAATGATATTAAATTTATATAAATATTTTCCTAGCAAACCTTTGATCAAGGATATAAAGGTATAAGGTAAATTCTGAAAAATTGTAATAAATCGGTAAACTCTAGCCATCTCGTCAGCTTACCTTTGGTTTGACTCACTGGCAATTTTTTAAAAAAAATTGTTACATTTGGATTATATATATTGCAAATATCTCCTTTCTGATTTTGAAAGCAGTTTCACGATATCTTGTATTATATCTGAGATATTCAGAATCGACATTATATTCGTAATTTTAAAGTTTCATAAACATTGTTTTGATGCATAAGCAATGTTTGGCATATGCAGCAAATTTTGTATGCAAAAATAAAAAATACTTTATTATTGTTTTGCTGCAATTGACATACAGCATATAAAAGTTTAAACAACGAAGGTAAAATCAAAGCAAAAAAGAGGACTGCTTTTAGACGATGGCGGTCATATTAAAAAAAAGATGATATGGAGTACAAAACAGGAATGTTTGTTTTTGCGCAAAAAGTTAATAACTTTTGATTTAATTAATATAAAAATATATATTTTTATTTAGAATATATGCGGCAGTTAATGGGAAAAACAAATATTTATTTGTGTAAACTTTCTCCATAGACTTTTTCGCATATATTTCAAAGCAATAATATGCTGATGATTGCCAGCTTTTTCATCAAAGTTTCGAGTCCAGGGACAAGATGCAAAGAAAATATGAGTAAACAATTTGAAATTAATTTTTTTTTTTAATTTTTCTAAATCAAGCATTTTTTGTACTGCATTTGCAAATAGATTCTCATATAAAAACTATTAAATTTTACTTTTCAATTCATCTTACTATAAATTAACTAATTTAATTTGCTATTTTTCTATTTTGCGACTAAATATCTGTAAAATTTTGTATTACTTGCTTTATTTAATAATAACTAATTTTAACACGATTATTTGTATATTTTCATGTTTTGCTGTGTTTTAAAAAAAAAATTTCGCTATTTTTTTTTTTGTTGTGTAACTTTTTCAGATATAAAAAAATATGTGCTATTTCTAGCGATTTTTGAATCAGATTTATCTGATTTTTCTTGCAAAAAAAAAGTTGACAACAGTGGCTGTTCCATGCATAAACAGATGTCAGGGAGAGTTGTGTTTGGGTGTATGTCACGTCACGTATCAAAGAGATTCGGATCTAATAAATTCGCCTTTTTACAAAAAATATAAGTTGGTTTACTATTTAATTAAATTTCGAATAAAACTTTAAAGGACACAAACAACAAAACGAATGAAAGAAAATCATTTAGCTACAAATGAACAATACCCAGCGAAGGCATTATGTTGTCTATTATTGAAATTAATGCAAAATATGGTAAAGGGGTCATGGGAATATTACCCCTAAATGAAATTTGTGTGCATTTCATTATCGATCTTCCTGGTGATCGTAAGAAAAGGGTTAAGTTTAAGAAAAATAATCAAATCCCTGCTTGACAGAGATGTACTAGTATTCAATTAAAGAAGGTCGGATTACTACGTAACCGTTTTGCATACATTTCCCTACAATTATTGTTTCATACGCAGATTTGGGACAAGCCTGCAATATGCATATTCAAATAACCCGCAAACAGTACCATAACGTTTTTTGTTTTCAACAGCCCGTCAGTCACCAATATTTTCTTAGAGTTCCTTAGGAAAAGGATTTAAAGCAAATCAACCCCTGCTCGTTCACAGCACTAATGCAACGCAATCTTAATATGAATATTGCAAATTTCCGTGGCATATTTGTCTGTACCTTTACTGGGATGAGTGTGAAAAATAGAAATTTATGTTTGTTATAAAAAATTATATTAATTGCAATTTCCTTGCCATATGTTCGTTAGAAGGATCAATGATTGTATGCATGTGTATTAATGTACTGACTTAGAAGTCGGAGTGTGTAATATTTACGTGCGTGAGATTCATAATTTGCAACAAACAAAAAAATCAATTCGATAACACAAAGAGATGCTATAGAAAGTTGTCAGGTATACGCAAATTATTACCCATGCAAATCGCAGAAAAACTTTTTTATTTATATTTTAATGAACCCTATTCATATGAACATTGATTTGATAGGGGTCGCAATCAATGTTGTAATTCGATATTTTAGAAAATTCAAATAAGTTTAATTATTCCGCTTAAAATGTAAAAAATTAAATTTTGTTTTCTAGATCTTCTTTTAAATTGAAATTGAATAGAAACCTGCACGCCGTGTCTGTAACTTTCGCATCAAAAAACAGTAGCAATAATCATGTAAAATACAACCTTGCACTGCTTGCACATAGGGTGAGTCACAGACAATTAAATATAAAGTCAATTAAAATATGTAATCAAACGCTGAATTCACGTTATTTTCTAATTACGTCCCAATTACGTATTTCACCAAATACTATATTGTCCAAAGTTTTACAAGTTACAAAGATTTAGCACTGAAAATGTAGTTAACTTTTTCATCTTCTAACTCACTCTGTAGAAAGCCGGGGGACTATGTATTTTTCGACACAAAGACTTCTCGCATTAGATACCGAAAAGGGGGTGCTTTAAAAAAATGTTGATTTCTTTAGCACCAATATCCAATAGCACTATGGCGGCTATAATCTTGGGTGTTGTGACGTTCTGAACATCAATTTTATAAATTTCGGGCATGCTGCTTTCAGTCTATGGTACAGTTTTCCGCAAAATTACTTTAAAGTATGACGCATCTTCTATATACAAAAACTTGCAAATGTAATAAATCTGACTTCTTTCTATTGAAATCTACGGACAAGACCAGTATTAATATTTGTGGTACGTATTTTATTCTTAAAGCTTAAAATCAAACTCGCTGTTAAGCGTGTGTTCACATTTTTTGGCTTTTCGCGAATTCTATCGCTTATTATTTAATCCAACTAATTAAATGTTTACACAGTGGAATGTGTCATATAAGAGGAGTTATATTAGTTAGAAAAAAGTTATTATATCAAAGAGTTTTTATGCAAAATTCGCGATTTGTCTAAAATTTTATGTGTCACCATAGATTTCTCCAAGGTTAAGCTTTTAGTAAGATATCTAAATACATTTCCAAAGTTTTTTTTCCAAATTTTCAGCTATAAATGTTTATTTTTGCAAAATTTTTCCCAACAAAGACCTAAATTTTGGTACATATAGTAGATTAGAAAAACTTTTTTCAAATATAAAAATGTTTGACTGATTTTTTGTACATATACTTTTCAAAGGTATTCACATATTATGCTAAAAGTTGAACTCTGGGCTCATCTCGGAAAGCTATGCTGCCATATAAAAATTTTTGACACCATACTAAAATAATTACTTTCTCGGTGAAACAGGCACGTAGCTAGAAATTTGTTTCAAGGGGGGCTTTTTCGATTTTTTATTTTGATTATATATATTTTTTTGTGTAACCCGGGGAAACTTATAAAAATATGTGCACACTAGAGTTACAGCTTTTTTTTTGCTAAATTTTTACAATTAACACGTAATGGGCCATCATGTATTAATAATAGAAATCGCCTTCTCAGGTCATTTTGAAGCAAAAACCTCCCCCATAAAAGTGCATTTCCTTAAAATGCATTTTTTCATTTTTAGCTTATTGTATTCATTATTTTGTGAATTTTGATGTCTATATCGCGAAACAACGCTTTAATCTGGTTGATCACAATCCGCGAAACACGTCAAATTTGAAAACGTTTGTATCCTTTATTATTTTTAGTTTAATTAAATAAAAAAAGATTATGCGGAAAACTTTTTGAAAACCGTGAAACATTAAATTGTGTTATTTTATATTTGTATGTGCTTAATATACGTCTAGGGTAGCTAAAACTTGATAAATGTAAAACAAAGTAAAAAAGTTTCGACCTCTAATAACCCGATTAAAATTAATATGATGTTTTATATAATCATACGAAATTTAATATGAGTCTTAATACAGTCTTTTCCGAGAAATGGGCATAATAATTATATAAGTTTGCATTAGTTTAGTTTTAATTTGAAAATATCAGATTAAATAACATCCAAATAATGACGCGATACAATTTAATACGATATTATACAGCGGTATAAATTTATATCTGAACTGATACTGATATATTCAAAATAAGCTATAGTTGTATCTGGTTTTTGTTTTTAAAACTTCATGAAAATCCGAAATATCTATTAATCTTTTTAGACTTTAGCCACTTGCAAAAGGCTTACAACTTTTTAATTTGTAACAAATTCCTTTCCATTTCGACATTTTATTATATTAAAAAAATTCTCTTGAAATTACCAAAAAAACATTGGTTGTTTGAGAAAAAAATTTGAAAATGAAGATATAATGAAAATGAAGATTTTGTAGAATTTATTAACTTACACCATTGAATAACAAACACAGAAAAAACATTGAAAATAAATTTATAGTTTTACATTGAAAAAAATCTAAGACTTAATTAAGAACTCATAATGTTACAAATGAAACAAGTTCTTTTTTAAGGGTTAAGAACCAGAAAGAAATCAATTCAAAAGACAAAAATTGGGATACATTTTGTGTATAAAATTAAACACAAAATGATACAATTAATTGAACTATTGTATTGATGTAATACATATTTACATCCAAAATATGATTGACAAATTTTCTAGTGTGACTCTGCATGGGGTAATATACAATTTTATCTAAAATACAATTGTGTTTTTTTAAATATGATATAATATCAAAATATATATTATTTTGCAATGTCTAGGTACATAAATATAACGTAATTATTAATTGGATTAGTTTTAGCGTATTTTAAATGCAATATACAATTATACACAACTATATATGATATCATATTAAATTTTTTCTACGAAATTAATTTTATATATGAATTTATATAATTATGGCCGGATAAATGCAGTGGCAGACAAAATCTTATAAGTATATATAAAATAATGTATTATTTTAACTCGGGAAATTTAAGATTTATAACCGTCCAAACAACAAATTAAATGGGAAATATCCTATATAAATTGGCCTGACATTTTTATTCAATCATTTTTATACCAGACTGCCGCAGTTTCGTCCCATCCAAGGATTCGTCAGTGGTTATCTTATATGTCAAATTTTTAAAGTATTTTATATTGATAAATTGTTGTATATAAAAAACTTTTTACTTTGTGTCGTACTGAGTATCAAACTCAGCGCCATACTTCGTGGTATGATTCTTAGCAACAGCTCTTAGCGAGTTGAGCCACGGTCAACACAGCGATGAGTGAGTGTGGCTAATTGGAGTTTTCCAATCACAGCATACACAATGTATTGTTTTAATCAGAAGAGAACTAATACCTATGAACAATTTACTTTTCAACTAGAATTCTTCTTCTTTTGAAACCTATTGTTATCTCTTTACCACATTATAATGCGCTTTATTCACATTCAACAGTTGGATAAAAAGTGTAAGTTAGAGTTACCGCTGCGCAATTTTATTAATTATTTCTGAGTAAAATTACCTTTCTGAGTAAAATTACCTACAAAACATTTATACTTTTTAAGCAAGATTACACTGTGCAACAAGAAAAATTAGCCTTAATGGTTCCAATAGGAAATTAAAGAAGACAACTGAATAAACAAAATCGCCACAGGGTTTTGAAAACTTAGTTCGAAGTTCTTTTTTATGGCCTCTTGAAGTTGGGACATTTTTGACCATTTTTCCACTATTAACGAAAATTAAAATATATGTTGGAATGTTATTATGAGCACTAATTGTTCCAATCATCTTACCAATGTCGAAAAATATATTTTTTATATATTTCAACAAATATTAGGAGAGATAGGCGTCGTCAAATACAAAGAAATTTTCGATTTTTGGTAGGCATACACTTATTGTCGTTTTCGGAATTCCAAACAATTCAATCAAACGAATTAGAATGGACTACTGAATAGTGGAATTCATTTCGCATTTTAATCTGAATATTTCGTAAAAAAAAAATAAAACCGATTTAAAAGAAATAAAAAATTGTGTTTTAGGAGTTTAATTGCAATTAGAAATTCCAATTTGGAATTATAATCAAACAAAAAGATTTTAAACTATGTGGTTTGAGGTTTTTGATTTTGATGGGAGCTGGAAATTTTGGTTTTTGTCATAAAGGTGACCAATATTAAAATCACACATGGAGAGGGAAAGCATTGCATAAGCACACTAATGTCAATATCTTTCAATATCCTTAAGTACCGCAAGATAAAATTTTATTGCCAGCTTTGCACTTCTTGGCATTGTGAAAAGCCGTAGAAAAAAAAAGAATTTATTTATATGCCAATTTTTTATTTGTTACATTTAAAAAAACAATTTTTTTTGTAATAAAAATTTTTACAAGTTTGATATAATTTTTATTAAAAATAAAAATTATGTCTTTTCGACCTTTAATTGTGCAATGAAAATGAAAATTATTTAAGTTCGAGGCCATACTCTATATTTATTTATTAGGATATTGTCCTAACAAATAACCTATAGAGTTTTTGTTTTAAAATTTATTAATGGACCACTTTCAGGAATATATTTATAGATCTATTTTCTAGGTTCCCATCATCAGAACACGTTTTGAAAGAAGTGACAATCCCATGCAAACATCAAACATTCATATAACCTAGTTATCCCACAAAATGAGAACTAATATATGAGCTCGAAGTTAAAGATTATCACCATTGATCAAAAATAAATGGAAAACTTGTTCGTTATGTGCAAGATATATACAATACACGCTTTTTGTTTTTATTCTCCTTTTTATTTTTACACTTGTTTTGTTTTATTTAAAAGCAAAATTTTCTTAAAAAAAAAAAATTTTTTTAAAACTAAATTCGTATCTTTTGCAAAATATTCAGAATGCATTCGACAAAAAATAGACTTTCAAATGGTTTTGATCTGAAATTCTTTGGAATTGTTACTAAAAAGTCAATACTAAAAATATGTCTACCAATAAGATGTGATTTCTTACTATTTGTTGAAATATATGAAAAAATATATCTTTCAGCATTTTGTTTAATGGAAGAATAAGTACCAACAATTATATTCCAATAAATATATTATAGTTTTAATCTGATTTTCGCTCATATTGGAAAAATTGGTCAAAAATATCCCACTTCAAGAGGACATAAAAATGCAATTCGAACTAACTTTGCAAAACTCTTTGGCGGTTTTGTTGATCAAATAGTCAACTTTCATTCCCCATTGGAACCATTGAGTCTGACAACGATGATACAAAATTTTTTGCACAGTGTTATTTAAGTTTAAGATCATTTGTTTTTTTGCCAAACAAAATACTTAATGTTATAGTCAGGAAGTGTTATTGTTTATTAATCCCAGCAAAAACATGGTTAATTACAGGACATTACCTATATCATTACTTTAAAATACAAAGTAATGAGTTACTGATAATGGGTTGTAATGGTACTTATATGTAATTGGCAAATAATGAGTTACTGCACTCATACAAATAAACCTGAAAAAATAGCAGAAAAAGCTACTAAAAACGAGTTAAAAATTACCTTGCAGAAAAACTTATATATTTAGCAGATTTTTTTTGTTAAATATTAATAAAATAAGAACAGCAAAAATAAATCTGTTAACTTTACAAAATTTTAGTTATATTCGATGTGAATTTTAGGTAATTTAAAATAGCATTTTACTCTGTAAAATTAGCAAAAACTTTAACTAACTATTTGTAGACTCAAAATAACAAACAAAAACTGTAGTAAAGGGTCCGCCAAATAACTCAAAAAAACAGAGTAGTATTTGGAAGATGACAAAGCCAATTGTGACAATTTTTTGTTGTTGTTTTGGTTTTTCTTTGATATTTTAAATTTTGAATCTCGCTCCTAGACGAGGACAAGAAATTCTCATTGAGTTTGTGATTTAACATAACAAATATCTCTAGAAATTCTAATAACAAAGTCCCCTGAAGATTTCCTTAGGCAGGAATGAAATCCGGATAGGGACACGCCTACATCAGATTGCTTTTCACAATTTGTTAAATAAGTTTTGGGATTTTAGCACATTTAATTACTATAAATGCAATTAATGTTTATCCCGATGAAAATAAATTTAAATAACAAATATGCAGGTGCTTGTGCAAATTTAAATGTAACTGACACTAATAGAAAACATATGATTTTCTATTGTTGATTTACTTGAATAAACGTCACTACATTGCTAGGTCTGTCAAAAAAACAGAGTAGTATTTGGAAGATGACAAAGCCAATTGTGACAATTTTTTGTTGTTGTTTTGGTTTTTCTTTGATATTTTAAATTGTGAATCTCGCTCCTAGACGAGGACAAGAAATTCTCATTGAGTTTGTGATTTAACATAACAAATATCTCTAGAAATTCTAATAACAAAGTCCCCTGAAGATTTCCTTAGGCAGGAATGAAATCCGGATAGGGACACGCCTACATCAGATTGCTTTTCACAATTTGTTAAATAAGTTTTGGGATTTTAGCACATTTAATTACTATAAATAACTTTTTTTTTTTTTGAACTCCTGAACCAATTGGACTTTGTATGGCGTCATACCAAGGTCTTTATGCAAAATTCGTCTTAATGATGTCTCCGAAATGTTCAATTGTTGAGAACGACGGTGAATTGATGTTGATGGCGCTTCACGCACACTTTCTGCCACAGCAGCAATATTCTCGGGTGTACGCACTGTTTTTGGCTTTTTACGCCTTGGTTTATCGATGAGGATGCCAGTTCATTTCACTTTTTTCACAAGATAACGAACATACGGACCATATTCGTTCAGCGGAAGGATAAAACTAATTATTTGTCATATCAGACATGAGCTAAGTGTTACCATTCACGAAATAAGCACTAGTTGAAAAAAAAACGTTAGATGGCGGACCCTTTATTAACAAAAATGTTGCTATATTTAATTCAAACTTATTAAAATGTAAATAACAGCTTATTTTTGCTAAAATCAACAGAAATTTTGGCAAAAAAAATTGTAAAGTGCTGATTTCACAAGGGGTGGGCTTATTCGCATTAACAAAAAACTAAAAAAAACTTTAAAAATTTCACATTTTTTAATGATTTTTTTGTCTACTTATATTTAGTAAAAGTTTTGCAGAGTTTACCAGATCATTTTGTTACTTTAATAAACTATAATTTAGCTCAAATATAACTAAATATTTGTAAATTCAGCAGATTTATTTTCGCTATTTTTATACTACTAATATTTAGTAAAAAATCTGCTAATTTAAGCATTTTTTTCTGCAATATCATTTTAAATAAATATAATTTTTAGTAGTTTATTATTTATTAATAAAAATCATACCTCGAGCTTAACAACTATGTTTTATTTGATATTAAGAAAAGGTCAAAACAACATTTAGATATTTTGATGTTTTTTTTTTGCTATTTTTACAGATTTATTTTCTAGAAAAGTACCCTAAAAAAACGTTAATAAAGTAAGCAAAAAAATTTTGCTGAGTCAACAAAATTTTAGTCATTAGGGTTCTTGCAAAAAAAATTGCTAATGGTAGCAAAATCTTTCAAAATCAACAATCAGCGAGCTGATTTTTAGCAACAAAATTAGTAGATTCAGCAAAAGGTGATTCAAAATTTAAAAACCCGTGCTAAAAATAATTAAAATGTTTGCTGAATATTAGTAGACTGAAAAAAACTCAAAAAATTTGTAGAAAAATTATACTTTAGTTAATTTATTTGCTGAAAATCATTAAACATATTTTTGTGATTGTTTATAATTTACAATACGTTACAAAATATAAAATGTTCATACTTCCAAATTGACGACGTGAATTTATGTAATATCTAAAAAATTTAAATAATTATATATAACATAAAGAAAATTATCTTTCAAATACTTATATAAATGGTTGTCTAAATGATGCTATATTTTAAAGGAACGCCGCAGATAATTATAGAAACGAAACAAAAAAATAACAAAATATAACATACACAACCCTTTTTTTGCAATAAGAAAAAGGAAACATAAAAATCTACTTAACATGTGTGTCTTTGTCTTTCGCTTTAGTCTGTCTACCTACTATATATTTGTTTGCAATTTGACCACACTAGAATATTAATCTCTATTAACATTTAGTTTACAAATACACATTTAGTAAATTTAAATATTTTATTTTGTCTTTTGTTTAATTAATAGATAGTTACTTTCACAAGCCTGCGACAACGCGAAATTTAAGTTTTTTCAATCCACAATTTGTTTTATGTATAAAAAAACAGATGCAAAAATCTTCTATGTTTGTTTTTTTTATATGTATGTCTTACTAGAGTTGTACTTTTTGGTATCATTTTCCTCGTCATTACATGGCGCGACATCTAATTCATTCTGCGTATATCTTTTAATGCGGTTGTCGTCCACACTACTAATATGCTAATCAGCTAATTTTTTTAGCAAAATAATTTAGTAAAACATAAGTAAAATATTAGCAAAACATTAATTCAGTTAAGTGCTGAATAAGTAAAAATAAAATTTTAGCTGAAAACATAATTTTAGCAGAAAATTTGCTGAAAAGTAGTATACCTGATTTACAAGACGTTTTACTAACTTATTTTTCTGAGTATAACTACGTATTCTTTCGCTATGAGTAACCAATCAGGTAACTCATTATTGCCACCTTTTTTGTAAGCGAAAGAAAAGTGACCACCCATGAATTTTGGGTCGTCTCGAACAAAAGTAATCAAGCGAGTAAATAGCCCGATAACTAGTGAATCCCTTTGTGCGCTATTTACAGGCTTAATTACTTGGTAATGTCTGTTTTTGCTGGGAATAAAAACCAACCACATAATATATTATGACTGGAGATTCTAGCCTTTACACAAACAATGTAATTAGTTAAAAATTGTATACATATTTTTCATTTGAATTAGTTCAAAAATTCCAATTTTTGTTTTTTACTTTTTATCAAGTTAATAAAAGAATGTGGGTAAACCGTTGATCTTCTTTCTTCAAAAATTAAAAATTGGGTAAATCCTCTACCTCTGAGGATTTTCGGTGACGCGATAGATAAAATCTACATTAAATTAGCGAATGCAGACAGTTTTAATTAATAAAATACATTGCACGGATTTTTGTTTAACAACATAATCTTGAATTTGAATACTCTTGCTCACATCATAATTTATGATAAAAGATCGAAAAATAAACTTCTGGTTTTAATTTTTTAAAATATAAAAGTAAAATGTAATTTATATTTCTGTTGTAAAATAATATCGCTTATTTACTAAAAGACAGTCGTAAGTCAAGTCATATTAATATAATATTCGAGTTAGAGGAGAATATATTTTATTTTTTCTGGAAGGTGGGTGAAAAGAGTATATACTTTATAGAGAAACTGTGCTGCTCACGGGTATGTCGATATTTACGAATTCGCACTGAACTATAACTAAGAGAAATGCATTGAATAGCCTATTTACAAAAAACGATATGTCGTTGTCTGATATTCACACAGAGCTATCACTGACGTAGCTGTCATCTATGGTATTAATTTCAAATTTATAAGATCACGATAACACTGTTTTTTTTTTGCAAAATTCGATTTGCAAAATTCGATTTGAATGGAAATGAGCTGTCTACAGTACTTTTTTGATTTCACAATTAGTAAGTGATTCAAATGTGTTTTTTGCTTTAAGATAACAATTTCGTAAATTTATAATATGCTTGTTACGAATCTGGTCTCAGAAAACGTTCAGCTGCTAGCGCTTCCGAAATATATGCGAAGTAAGCATGAAAATATTAATTATTTGAACATAATTAACATAAAACATCATTATTAGCGCTATTGTGAATATGTTGACAAGACAATTTTTTTTTAGACATATCCACTTTTTAAAGTTAGCACTAGTTTTTGCGATATTTGCGATTTTAAATTTTGTGCAGTTCATATTCAATACAGTTTTTATTGCTTATGTAATAGGATTTAGATCAATTCATTGACTGAATAACACGGTTTTTCGTAATTTATTTCTGAAGTTCATTTCTCGATTTCCTATCTTTCAAAATATTCTTTTTTATCATGAAAGGGCGAAAAAAATTATTTTTGAGAAAAAAAAAAATTGCGATATAATGTAAAGTTGTGAATATTCAATAGAGTTAAATTGATTTAACTTCAATAAATTACCCATATTGCAAAAAAGGATCGTTGTTATTACACATTAAAATAAAACTTTATATCGCGAATATTGGTGAAACAAGCGCTAACTTTTGAAACTGCGAGCACCATCGCACTTAGCATGCTTGACTTAAAAATAATTACGTTTTTCCAAATACATATTTGCGAAACGAACAACGCAGCTTCCATTTTACATATATGTATAATATTATCTCGAAAATTATTTTAACATCATTTCTGTTATTTGGCGCGGATCCAACTTTTGCATTCGGGGGAGGAATTTTTTTTTTTTACCTCAAAATATTTTTTTGCATAAGTATGTCAAGAATATTTGACTTTTGTTCGGTATTCTGCATTATCGGCATGCCTGTTTTAGTTGCTAAAATTTTAGTAGACGAAAATTCGTGAACATTTTCAGTAAACTAATAAAACTTTTCTTCGCAACGTGTGCAAAAATTTTCCTTGAATTAATGAAAAGCCACATATTTTTTATGAAACTACACTTAAAAAAGTTAGTAGGAAAGATAGTAAAATGTCTTGTAAATCAGGTATACTATTTTTTAGCAAATTTTTTTGCTAAAATCGTGTTTTCTGCTAAAATTTTTGTTATACTTATTCAGCACTTAACTGTTTTATACTAATGCTTTACTAATATACTAATATATTACTAATTAATTTTACTAAAAAAAATTGTGCTGATAAGCACATTAATAGTGTGGACGACAACCAGATTGCATGTCAAGATGTAGTAGACAAGAGGAAAATGATACTAAAATGTACAACTCTAATAAGACATATCAAAAAATCAACCATGGAAGACTTTTATATCTCTTTTTCATACATAAAACAAGATTGAGGATTAAAACAACTTAAATTTTGCGTTGTCACCGGCTTGTGAAAAGAATTGTCTATTAATAAAATAAAAGACAAAAGAAAATATTTTAATTTAATATGTATTTCTATAATAAATGTTAATAGTTTAATAATCTAATGTGGTCAAATTGCAAACAAACATGTACAGACATGTAGACAGAGTAAAGCGAAAGACAAAGACACACATCTCAGGTAGATTTGTATGGTTCCTTTTTCTTATTGCAAAAAAGGGTTGTTTTTTTCGTTTCGTTTGTTTTTGTTTATTTTTTCGTTTCGTTTCTATAATTATCTTCGCAGTTGCGTTCTTTAAAAGAAAGCATCATTTAGACAACGATTGATGTAAGTAGTTGAAAGAAAATTTTTGTTATGTTATATATATTTATTTCTATATATTTTCAGATATTAAATTAATTCATGTCGTCAATGTGGGAAAATGAAAATTTTTATATTTCGTAATTATTGTAAATTATTTTTAAAAGAATCACAAAAATATGTTTTATGATTTTCAGCAAATATATTAACTAAATTACAAATTTTTTGTGCTTTTTTTAAGTCTACTAAAATTCAGCAAAAAAATTATTAATTTTTACCAAGGCTTTTTTATTTATAATCTACTAAGTGTTAGCAAAACTTTTGCTGAATCTACTTATTTTGTTGCTAAGATTTTGCTGACATTAGCAATTTTTTTGCTAGCACCCTCCTGACTAAAATTTTACTGACTCAGCAAAATTTTTTGCTGACTTTACAAACTTTTTTTTTTGAGTGTAGGTTTTCGAAGAAACTTCTTCATTGAGGGAATGAAACTTTTAATAAATAATTTAAGAATAAGAAAGTTCAACAAAATCAGAAAAGTTTAATGCATCGGGTTTGTGCCCTATCGTTTCTTAAAGACTTTTGAAAGCAGATCCCGAATTTGGCCTTAGGTTTTTAAAGTTAGCTGTAGTTAAGGAAATATTTGCAAAACACTTTTTTCTGTAAATTAAAATTTTTTGATAAACTTTTTATAAAAAACACAAAGTTTTATATAATAACGCAGACTTTTTGTAACATTCAAATAGTATCAAATTTGCTCTTTAATTTCTCTATGCGTCTATTTAAAATTAAAATTTTTTATTTTACACGATTTCGTTAATAAAATATCTAAAACGAAAAGAAGATCTAAAACTTTTATACATACCTTTAGTTAACATCACAGGTTACTTAATTTATGAAAGAACTAGAGTATTTTCTCTTTTAGTCTAAGCAAAAATAGCTTAAACTACAAACATTTTCTATATTTTTGTGCCCTAAAAATATGGAGTCTGTGACAAGTCCTAACTAATAAAGATAAAAACATTCAAATATGTTTAACACATGTTTTGTAATCAATACTAACGAAGTTTCAGTTAATTGAAATGCGTTTTCTTAAAAATAACGATTTTAAATGATGCATGTTCAAAAATATATTGTTTCATTTTCCTCATAGTAAATACATACAAAATTTCATTAAAAAAAAAAATTAAAAAGTTTTGAACTTCAGATTGAAAATTTTTAAACGAAAGTGATGGTTATTTTTGAGAAATTAATTAAGTGGAATATACTTTAACATCATGGTCTAAAATTTTATAAAATTCGATTAAGGGATTTTATAATATTCACAAAAGAGGAAAATAAGTTAATGTTTCAATCGCAATTAAATGATATGGGTTTAAATGCTCAAAGTCTATACTTTGAAACCATATTAAAAGTTTTTCATCGTTTATATATATATATATGAATTAATAAGAAATTTTAAAGAAAAAACTTGATTTTTGGTAAAAGTTAAATTAGCGAATATTTCAAAAACCGGAGCTAATATTAAAATGCTGCGTCCTAAATTTAAAAAAATTTAATTCAAATTCCAAATACATTTTAGTTAAAAAACATTTTAAGCCTTAAAACTGTATTCATAAAAAAAATATTACCTTAAAATACCTATTTCAAATCTTGAGTAAAATTTAATATTCGTTTATGAATACAGTTTTAAGGCTAAAAATTGTGTTTTAACTAAAATGTATTTGAAATGTTGTTTAATATTTTTATGAATACGGGTGTTAGTGTTTAACAGTGTATTTTTATGAAACTGGGATTTTGAAGAAACTTCTTCGAGGACTGAATGAAACTTTTAATAAAGAACTACGATATAGGCAATATGAGTATCAACATGTTTGGGTTTTCAAGTACTTCAACGCTTCGTACAACAAAATCTAAATTTAGTTAATTTCAAAAATGTTTCCATACAAAAAAGCAATTATATTGACCCCACCTTTTAATAGTTAACCGTGAGTTTGGACCGCTAAAAAAATACGTGTCCCTTATTTTTTTTCTTCTCTATGCCATATGCTAATTTCATTAAGATCGGAGCGAACCCATTGAGAGACTCCCCTTGTTAGACGACTATTTGACAAATGTTTGTCCATTCCAAAGTAGTCGATATATACATACTAGGGCGGGTCGATTTATTTTTCGACAATTTCCCTATGATTTCCGTATTCCATGGGTTATTCCATGAAAATTTGCCAAAGAACCATACCTCTATCGTTAAAATCGAGTCCCCTACTTTTTGTTGGTAGATTTTTTCCCAAATTGACGTTCGTATGAAATATTACCTACACGTTCACATCCATAACTCAAAAACTATCGATCGGGTTTAATCGCCAGTAGGCGCGTTGGATCAATTTACAAAAAAAAATCTCCAACATTGGTCCAACGGTTCAAAAGTTACGGGCATTTTTGTCCAAATTTTGGAGCATTTTTCCATTTTTTTCATGATTTTGTCCAAGAATATTACTTTCATGGCCATTTTTTTGGCTCAATTATTACTATATAATAAAAGTATACACGCCAATGTATTTCAATGTTAAGTATTATAGCTCTGCCGCATACGGTAGTACATTACTTTTTAAATTTATTACTTGGACACGATTTTTACCACCGAATTTACTTGGAGTTGTAAATACAGTAATTCAAGATAATCCATATTTTGCACACTCAGAAAATATCTTGCTATCTATGTTGTTTGATGATAGAATGGAAAAACGAAACATTGCTATAAAGAAGATTTTACATTACCGAAGAGATATTGTCGACCCAACGGAACTTAGAGTTTATAAAAAATCTCTTATAAACTTTAATTGTACGGAATATACAAATATGATTGATTTAAATGACGATACCATTTTATTCGAACCACCGTTTACGCAAAGTTATTCGTATGAACATTTGGAGGGATATTTAAATTACGAAGTGCCACCGTTCGATGATCCACAAATTCCTTTACACATTCAAGGAACGGAAAGACATGTCCAATTGCTGGCTGCCACTGCTAAACGAGTTGCAGGAAAGAATGTAGAAGGCGCTATGGCGACGACATTAGAAAGCCGTACGAAAACACCCAGACTTGAAAGCAAACAAGACTTTCAGAAAAAATAATGTTTTTTTCACATTTTGTCTTTTACTACACTCAAATTGAATATTTTTTTTTGATAATAGGTTGATAGATACTTTATTATCTCTTAATTTGAATTTTTGTAGAAAAAAAATAAAAAGGGGAAAAAAAAAGTTGGTTTTATGTGTTATTTTGTTTTAGCAATATCGCATGAATTAATCAACCGAATTCGATAAATTTGGGCTTAAACTCTTCGTTTTGAATTGTAAATTGAATTAAATAAGGGATTGAGCCAAAAAAATGGCCATGAAAGTAATATTCTTGGACAAAATCATGAAAAAAATGGAAAAAATGCTCCAAAATTTGGACAAAAATGCCCGTAACTTTTGAACCGTTGGACCAATGTTGGAGATTTTTTTTTTGTAAATTGATCAATTTCCAACGCGCCTACTGGCGATTAAACCCGATCAATAGTTTTTGAGTTATGGATGTGAACGTGTAGGTAATATTTCATACGAACGTCAATTTGGGAAAAAATCTACCAACAAAAAGTAGGGGACTCGATTTTAACGATAGAGGTATGCTTCTTTGGCAAATTTTCATGGAATAACCCATAGAATACGGAAATCATAGGGAAATTGGTGAATTTTTTCACTCCCTACAAATCGACCTGCCCTAGTACATACATATTACATATGATCTACCATATTTTTTAAATTCGAAAATACAAACAAAATTAAATTAAAATAAAAACATTGAAAGACTCGCATGTAGCATTTGAGAGCATTTCCTGCAAAACTCACTTTTGAGACTTAGCATAGTTTAGTTTGGGGGCGTCGATTTGATAACTTTGTCCTCTAGCTAACGGCAAGCATGTATTTAAAGGTTTAATTTTGGTACACATAAGTTTGTAAGCTATTAACATATTATACTAAAAGATGAACTCATAGGTCGTCCTTTTCGCTATGTTATATAAATTTTAGGCACATTACGCGTTTTTCCCATGAACCGCACAACCTTTTTTCACGAAATAATTTCGTATGCATATGCTTTCATCAATCGAAAAAGGATGACAAATTGTGTAAAAATATTAAAATATAGTAAAAACTGAGAGAAAACGTGGATTTACTTGTTAATGCTGCACATTTATTAAACAAATTTGATATGTTAATGAGTTTCTTTTTCGTATTTAGCATAAAAATTTCAGTTAAAATATTTGATTTTTAAAATTGTACCTATGTATAAAAAACTGCGTTACAACATGCAAAACTATAATACAAATTTACGAAAGATCTAGCCCAGAAGTGAAAAAACTGGCGACACCATTAAAATCAAGTGGAATCAATGGTCGGTACTCTTGTTTTATTTTTCGAGCTAGGCAGTATTTCCAACGTAATGCGAAAGGTGTCAAGTTCGCTCTAATCAACTGTTGGCCGCAGTTATCAATCGGGTAACCGAACGTCGCCGACACTTTGCCAGTTCTGCGCAGATTATATGTTTCTGCCTGCTTTGATCCCTAGTCACCAGGACAAACACTTCTTAGGAAGCAAATTTTTCATATAACTAGAGACAATTTAAAAAGCACATACTTTGATTAATTGACATATAAACTAACAAAACTAAGGCAGTCGAGTACACTCCTTTGAGTCCGTTAAATTTTTCAATAACAATGTTGTCTTCTTCCTGTAAATGAACTTAATATGATTTTTTTTTTTTTCATTTTAAGTGCAGAAATTTAAAATGGTTTAAAGACTGTTTTCATCAGTTCAGTTTCTGCAGTCAAGTGCATCATCTATGTGTGGAAATAATTTTTTTTTTTTTTTTATTAATTAATAATCATATAATTACAAATTATATACTATTACCCTAACCGAGCACTAGCTACTATGGCCTTCGGCACATTGCACAGTGGTCCCAATGACCAATTTAGCACGAAAAAAGTCATAACTCTTTTTTAAAAGTACGTAGAAGCATAAAAATTTGTACGAACAATTGGCTTAGTATTGCACGCCAAAAATGGGCGGATTCGATTGAGTGGGTGTGGCACTTTCCATATAAAATTAACTGACATAAGACCTGTAAAATTACTATGTGCTGATTTGTGTGTTTTGTTAAGTCAAAAAGTTTAATGGGTCGGTTATGGATAGCAACCCAACTTTAGTTGCATTTCCAGCTGACAAAAAAATATGTGTGGTTGCAAAATATGTGCTATTTAGCAACTGAAATCGGTAACTCTCAGTTGTCACCTGTAATATATTTTTATGTCTCTGAAGATTGGTTCCTATTCATAATGGACCAATAAATAAATATTCACATAAAAACACAAAAATATAACAAATAGTCAAAAAATACATAAAAAGATAAGAATTTTTGATTTTCAATGGTTTTTTATTTTATTTAAAACAATAAACATTTTGCGTATTTCATCGATATATAAAAATATTTATTCATCTGTGCTTGTTTCTGAATCCGTTTCGCCTTCTGAATGGTTTTGCACATTTAAAACAGAAGTATCAGAAAGTAAAGCCATTGACTAATGACACAATGGTTCTGTGTTTCGTTTCGTCGGTTTTGTTGAAAGAGAAGAAATGTATGGATCCGATGAAAATAGCAGATTGTTAAAAAGGTCTTGCATGTTACTTTCCCGTGACATTTTTCGAGCATGATGTTCTCGAACATATCTAAAGTCTTTGTTGCGAGATTCAAGAGCTTCCTCGGATAACATTCCAATGGGCATTGCAGCATTTATGAATAATGTCTGCACCGTGAATCAATATTTTGTGGACACTAGATGGCATGCAATACCACGGATACAATTCCACGTATAATTCCGCTGTTGCGAAAGCATATGCTCGAAACAATTCAGCATTTATTGCATAGCCAAATGCCATAACTCGTAAAATGAAGCCAAGTCTTCTAATTAAATTTTCGTCTACACCAGTTATTTGTGAAGCTACACATGGTTGCTGGAAAAATCTTCTGGCGGTATTGCCATCATTTGTAGTTCCGTGACCTGGTTTTGGTATATCGACCAGCAAGTTCATATCTGTTTTTATCCGATCAATTATAATTTTTTTCCTTGCCTCAATTAAAGCCTTTTCCGATTCTCCTCGAGCTTGCCATTTTTGTAACTCTAGTTTATACGCAATGTGCAAAATGCACTCCAAAGTCCTTATCCACGCGTGTAAAGTCGATAGTCCGTACTCGTAAAGGCTTTCATTTGGTTTCAACTCTTTAATTTTTTGTATATCATTCATGGCACTAGGTGGTGCTCCACAAATTCCACATCTTTGAGGCGACAAATTTGCAATAGCTGAAAAAACTTTACCATCGATCATAGTCAAACAGAAATGATGGTCTACATGTATTATGTTGTCGTTAACCTGGATTACAGTTGGAACAATTGCAGCTACTTGAGTTTGTATTACATCAATTTCTTCAGTAATTAAAGACTTAGTTTCCTTTTTAAATGTAAGTTTAATCGGTCTGCAAAAGCGCGTAGAAGAAGGCCGTGGGTTTTTCCATATAACTTTCTCATCGTCTTTTAACTCCAAAGGAACTAAACACACGGCAAACAACTGCTGATCTGTTTGTAAAGTATGCTCACTGAATGGTTGCTTGTATGTTGAGTGACCGCTGCTACCATCACACCCCCATTTATATGTTAACACTAGCGATGAACTATGTAAATTATTTCAGCTTTTGTCTTTGCAACATTATTAGCCTATTTGTCGTGTGGTCAACTAAACTTTGCAAAGCCACTTCGGCTGATGTTTCTGAAATCTTTATACCATTGCATGGGTAACAATCCTTTTTAGCAACTAAAATTTTCTTGTAAGATGGATATATATCAGCATTACGTTTTTTGGCACCCGCACGCATAGAAACATAAGAACATTGCCAGCGCTTCCTCACTGCTATATGGTATTACTTCTTTAGATGGTGTATTTAATAATGCTTTTATTTTTAATGGCTTTTTGGAGAAACATCTATGGTTCTAATTACGTCTGCAGCAACTCTTTTGCCTGCTTTATAAAGACTACTTGCAGCAGCAAATGTTAGCTCTTCTGGAGAGCAAGTGTTCACAATAGATTTAGTTTTTAATTGTTTCGATCTTTGCCCTCCTTCTAAAAACGGTTTGGAAGGTCTTCCGTGATGCGATGTTGACGGTCTGTCCGCTAAATCTTCTTCTAAAAACATCGACGAGGACTTACTAGGATAGACAAAAAATTCATCCAACCAACATTTATAAGTAGACTCGAAAACAGTCTTTGTTCGATGTGCCTGCCTCCACTTCTTCGACAGTTTGCAAATGAAATTTCGAGCTGCTTGCTTTACTTTATTTTTATAGTCATCATTTTCATCATTTTGTATACAAATTTTGATAAAAATGTGAAATATAACAGCATCATTTTTTTTCTTTTGATCCTTCTCAGCATACCAAACATTGAACAACTCCCTTTTAGTGATAGACATTACAACCGAAAGATTCGATATGAAGTGTTTAGGCAAAAATCGGTAGTAGAATTCTTAAACATTTAACAATTCACATATTATAGAAGAAAACGACACAAAAATAGGATAGAAAGCTGGTGAAATGCACACTTAAAAGTCTAACACAAGCTACAATACAGATAAAATTAAATAATTAACGAATACATTTTAATTTTCATAAATTTTTTTCTAGATAGAATGCTAAATCAACGGCACAACACGAATTAAAAAAGTTCATACCTTTATTGTGTTAATAAAACCAACAAATATTAAAGAAAATCTTTTCACTTTATTTTGCAACCTTTCCAAAATACACAAAATTGTCGACTGGTCTCTTATTAAAAATAAAATAAAGCAATTACTTGTGTTTAAAACAATACTGCAGTAATAGTTTTGCAAATATACAAAAAAAAAGTATACCGTTATGCACGGTGGGGACTTTTCATTAAAAAAACAAGCAAATTTTTCAAGTTTGTACCATTCGAAAAAACGACTTTTTTCGCGCTAAATTTGTTATTGGGACCACCGTGCATTGTAGCGAAAACAGACCAGTGCCTCTGGGGGGGAATCGAACCCACGACCCCCGCACTGATATAAGCCAGCACGCTACCAACTAGCCTACCGGGGCGCACTGGAAATAAATTCAAATTTTGCAAATTGAATGCATTTTCCACGGTTCACTGTGCGGCCGAAGACCGCATTTTGCGGCCAAAATTCGAAAAAAAAGTTTCTAGATAGAGTTTTTCCATCGTTGAGTTGGCTGAAGTGATCCTCTATGAAGTAAAATCCGCTCATAGTAACGTCCTATACATTAAGATTCCTCTTTTCTTTCAGTCGCATCGTGGCCTTCATTCAAACATCATATTACTGTAGATACACAGGGAAAGTTATACGCGTGTGAAAGTTCTTGAAGTTAAGGAAATCTAACAAAACCAAATGGAATCTACTAGAGTTGTGTCGTTCATGAGCGAACTAGTTCAATTGAACGACTCACTCAATCGAAGGATATGACTCGTTCATCAATATTCGATCTTGTCGTTCAATCGTTCATTTCGTTCTTTTTTTTCACAGAACAACTCTATTCAATTAAAACTGCTTGTAAGAGCAATTATTTTTTTTATAAAATATTAGTAATATTGTTTCAAATTAGGAAAAGCAATTATAGTCATACAAATAAAATGTTTTTTACACAAAATAAATAAATTTTTGTTAGAAAAGTAGCAATTTTATAACACTTTTTGACTATGTACTGTAAAATTTGTGAAAAAACTCGTAAAACATGAATAGTGCGTATAGTAATAATTGTCAAACGAACGACACAGTTCACAACACGCAGATCAGTCATAAGTCAAAAAAAAAAAAGAACGATTTGAACGAACTAGTTCACTGACTCGAACTGAACGATACTGACCGTGTCACCAAAATGAACGATTAATCCCAACTCTAGAATCTACGTCTACAGGTTAGTAAAATACGTAAAAACTTTAGTAAATTTTAATACCGTAACAAAAAATTTTTAGCAGTAGAAATTTGAGGATATATTTTTTGTGTTTTTTTATATAAAATTTAAGTTTACAAACCATATAGTAATAAAACGCTATCGTATGCTGCTTTAAAACCTATTAGAGGTTATTCAGAAAAGTATTAGTTACTGAATAAAACAAGATTTAGATGCTACCTTCTGCTACTTTAGTTTTTATACAAGAATAGAATATAGAATAGATAGATAGAATAGAATAGATAGGAATAGAATTTTTCAGTAAAATACATAGTATGACAATCAAAACTGTGTCTGAAAATATAATTTTTTGTTGAATTTATTCCAGATATTAATTTTTGTTTAATTTATATACGTAATTTAACGATAATAAAAAATATGTATTTATTTTGCAGGTTCCAGTAATAAGATGGAAGCTGTCCTAACAAGGCTGAAATTATTCCAAGAAATAAAAAAAAATCTAAAGGATGATATGAAAGAAATGTATGCTAAGGTTTAAACACTTTTATCCGAAAGTGAAAATTCAAATTAGTATTTATCAGTTGATGAAAAAAAGCAAATATCAGATCAAGTGCATAAAATAAGATCAAGATGGGATTCAAGTAAAAAAATAGAAGAAAAATTGTTGAAAACAAATCATGATTGGTTACAAAAATCCATGGAACTGAAAGAGTCAAAACAAAATGTTGGGGAAAATTCCAATGCAGGTCGGCGAGAACTCAGTTTCTCAGAATCTTCTAAACGAAGTAAACGCAGGAAAACAGAAGAGTTACGAGCGAATGTGTCAACAGAAGCTCTTCTATACTCAGCAACAAGTAAATTGCGAGCTGAAGAAATACTGATTTTGCAAAAGTTGTGCGTATAATTGTACAAGTTGTACTACAATTCGAAACTCTACTTTCGTGTACAACCTATAATTTTCAATTTCAATTAAAATATTTGTGAAAATTTTAAATATGTTTGTTTTAGTTCATTTATTTTGTATTAAAGGTACACGAAAAAACTTTAGAAGTCTTTGCATGACGCCATATTGGAACCGGCATTTTGAATTCCGTAATTCGGACGATGGATTCGTGATCAGCGCCTTCAAAAACTCCCCGAGTGCGAGGTTTCATGTCGATCAATTAGGTTTTTGAATTATGGCCGCAAAGTTCGGCCTTCGGCCGCACTGTGCGGTTGTCTAAACCAAATTAATCATTAATCCATTCTGTAAGCCGACTGAATTTCTTGTTAATCTAGTGATGAAAATTCATCTTAAGGAAAATTCCTACAGCGCTTTTTTTGGCGGCATAATTTTTTTTGGGAATTCAAAATTTTACAAAGTTTTATGTGTTTAAAAAATGCAACAATTTATGCTCGATATACATATATACCTATAAAAATAAAAAAACTGCATACATTTTTTTTTATTCGCGAAAAAAGTCGTACATACATTTGCAGATTAGATTAATTAAACATTTTTCTCAAAATTTGGTCCAGAGCATGGCATTTTTTGACTTTCCATGGTTTTCTGATTACTTTTTGTATGAGTTTTTGTCATTTTGTTTTTGAAAATGATGAGACTATTTTTCTATTAATCCTGTTTTGCCATGGTAAAGAACACTAAGGAAGATGCACTAAATTTGTAAAATTCTAAAATATTTCCATACTTTGCATACTTGCCCAAAGAAAAATTCGGATACATATATTGATATGATTAAAACATAGTTTACCCACCATACTGTATTTTTGGTGAAAAGCGATTTAGTGCGGATCTCAGAAAAAGCTGAAGCACGTATTGGTTTAAATCGAGTAAGGATTAAAATATGCAAATTTAACATTTAAATGACAAAAATATCAAAATATTACAAAATATCCCTGAAATAAGTATATGTCTGGACATACGTTGACATGTTTTATATACCGTTGGACGTGCATTAAAAAAAAACTTTTATATAATACTAATATTGTATACGTTGTCTTACCTTTTTTTGAAAACGGTCCAGCACACGAGACGGGATCTCAATACTGGACACGAAATATTTTTGGAATCATCATAAAACAAACCAAAGTACATTTTGAGGGGTGGACAAAAGTATTTTTTTTTTCGTGAGTCAGCGATTTAATATAAAGAAATTTCGATAATATCTTTTTTGTAAACTATTTAATTGTGGCACTTGAAGTTTACAGCTCATCGCTTCCAAAGATCGATAACGATGTACGAATGCGATTATGTGTGTTCCCCTTTTCGTTAAGTAGCAAAAATTTAAATTCTCAAGTACACTTTTTTGTGATACAATTTGAAATTTATGCAAAAAAAAAAATTGTTCAACAATTAGTTTGTAGCGAATAACACTTCATTCAACACCCAGTAAGGGTAAAGGATGCTTGTGTCTCACTATGATTCCTCTGTTACGTCATTATTCCATTCATTTTTGGTTTTACCAAAGACCGTTACTACCTCAACATTTTAAATTTTAAATATACATATATACAGAGATATATAGAAAAATGAAAAAAAGTTTGAATGTAATAAGAAACAACTAAAAATATCCAGTAATAAATAAAAAAATATCAACAGTTTTATTTTAATTTGTGTTTTTTGTTTGTTTTTAACATTATTGTCCTTGTTTGGTAATTACGGGGGGGAAACTCTTCTGACTTAATCATCTGGCATCACAATCTTTTTAACATAATTTCAAGGGAGTCCATACCGATTGGCTATCATGACAAAAATTGTAATTATGCCTTACATTCGTAGGGTATTACATAAGGTATTAACCTTTTCCTGTTGAAGTTTATTTTCGATTACACAGGAGGGCAAAATGTTATCTTCTAAAAATTAATAAAGATCTGGACATCAATTATTTATATATAAATTTCGGACATGGTATAGATTTCGAGAAAACTGTCTTTAAAGTTTGGCGGTTTCGCATTAAGATTTTTACTTATAAAACTTTTCGAAAGCAATTAATCTGCTTTTGTTTTGATGGAACTAATAAATAAGACCTATGTCCATAATTATGTCTCATATTTAATGCACAAAACTTTACACCTTTACCCAGTTGAAAATGTGCATATATGAATGCATATGGACATATATGTTCATATATGAATGATCATATATATTATTACTTTTCCTACATGCTGGTATAATTTGCTACGTTTTTTTCAAAAATATTTTTATTTAGAGAACATGTTTCTATTATATTTCTAAGAACATGTTACTGATAAATTCATACATTTTAAATTCAAAATACATTAATAAATATAAAAAGTTAAAAGCGAAATATTTTAAGAAAATACAATTTGGAAAAGAATGTAATGAAAATTAATACCAGTATTGTTAGTGGAAAACCAACTTGTTCCAAAAAAAAAATAAAATGCGATGATTTGAAAAATTATGATGACGACGATAACACTAGTAATCAATATAAAAAAAAAACAATAATAACGAAAATATGAAAAAGACTTATTTATTTATATATAAAGGGTGATTTTTTTGCAACTTTCTTTTTGGCAACTCAGCCGTTTTCGTGTAACATGTTACTGTTAAACATATTCAGTTTGGTCTATAATTTAACCATGAACCGACTTACAAACGAACAACGCTTGCAAGTGCATCATGCACTTCTTTCAATTTATGGTCAGTTTGGGCGACCTTCTTTCGCACCAAATTTACCTTATTGGACATTAAAACACCAACACACATACGTAGAGTGCGGACAGAGGAAAATATCGCAGCTGTATCCGCCAGTGTTGTTGATGACCGTGAATTATCGATTCGACGACGTTCGCAGCAATTGGGCCTCTGTTACTCCACTACGTGGAAAATTTGCATTCAAGACATTTAAATCTAAAGGACTTTAGATTTAATTAAGCTTCCCGGCTAAAAATGTTCATATATGAAACCATATATTGACGCATATACAGTTACGGACAAGAGAATAGGGTATATTTATGGTAACACAATTTAACAGTAAAAATACAACAAATTCGGTGGTGAAATTTGCAATATAATTTTTTAATTACAGTACAACAACTCTTTATTTTATGAATCCTTGGTTTCAAAGTTGGTATATTAAAAATACAGAAATTAGTCTGAAATTAGCAATCACCATTACAAAATTTCAAAAAAAAAAAAATGCAAAGATTATGGAATATTTCGTACAATTTTAATACTAACGCTTTTTTCGCCTTTTAAAAAATGGAGTTAATTTTATACTCTGCTATTATTTTTCTTAAATTGCAACAATAAAGTTTGGATTGTTTCATAAAATAATAAGTTGTTGTACCATAATATAAAAATAATATTGCAAATTTCCCCACCAAATTGGTTGTCTTTTATTAACGATAAATTGTGTTATAAAAAAGTGACCCTATTTTGTTGTCCGTAACTGTATGATATGTATATGGATCCGTTAATTGAGGGACATATGTGCTCATATATGGAAACATATGGATATGCTCATATAAAAATATTTTTTGTAGTAGATCGTATATTAAACAGAATTTTTTGTAATTTTTAAACAAAATATATGAGCAGTATTCACAATCTGCCTTGGTAAAAATCTGCCTTAAAAGCAAATTCAAAATAAATGTTAATAGAATAGAATAGAATAGAATAGAATAGAATAGACTAGAATAGAATAGAATTAGAATAGAATAGAATAGAATAGAATAGAATAGAATAGAATAGAATAGAATAGAATAGAATAAGAATAGAATAGAATAGAATAGATAGAATAGAATAGAATAGAATAGAATAGAATAGAATAGAATAGAATAGAATAGAATAGAATAGAATAGAAATAGATAGAATAGAATAGAATAGAATAGAATAGAATAGAATAGAATAGAATAGAATAGAATAGAATAGAATAGAATAGAATAGAATAGAATAGAATAGAATAGAATAGAATAGAATAGAATAGAATAGATAGATAGAATAGAATAGAATAGAATAGAATAGAATAGAATAGAATAGAATAGAATAGAATAGAATAGATAGAATAGAATAGAATTAGAATAGATAGAATAGCATAGAATAGAACTAGAATAGAATAGAATAGAATAGAATAGAAAGAATAGAATAGAATAGAATAGTATAGAATAGAATAGAATAGAATAGAATAGAATAGAATAGAATAGAATAGAATAGAATAGAATAGAATAGAATAGAATAGAATAGAATAGAATAGAATAGAATAGAATAGAATAGAATAGAATAGAATAGAATAGAATAGAATAGAATAGAATAGAAGAAGAATAGATAGAATAGAATAGAATAGAATAGAATAGAATAGCATAGAATAGAATAGAATAGAATAGAATAGACTAGAATAGCATAGAATAGAATAGAATAGAATAGAATAGAATAGAATAGAATAGAATAGAATAGAATAGAATAGAATAGAATAGAATAGAATAGAATAGAAAGCATAGAAGCACTCACAATAACTACTGTACCAGACAAAGTAAATTTTTACTTGGACTCGTGAGTACCGCATTTTTTTTTTTTTTTTTTTTACTAAACTAAATGTATTATCATGTTTCTGATAAATTAAAGAAAATTGTTGAAAATAGAAGCACACGCTTAATAAAATCTTAAAAACTTAAAATTTAAATGTGAAAGAATGCAATTTTTATTCTTTATTTTAGTTAAATATTCTTTATCATTAATATGAAAATTGAATTATAATACCGTTAGATTAATAAAAAAGTGGTATTTACGAGTCTCAGCAAAATATTACTCTGGTATTGTAGTATAAGATTGCTTCTATTCAAAATTGGAACAATTAACATGTATTTTTGGCTTTTACCAGGCTGATTGTTAATACAGCTAATGTTGTTTGTTAAAAAATAACAAAAATGCTTTGTAATACACGATCAACTACAAAAAAATTGTATATGAACATATATTAATATTCATATATGAGCATATATGTCCATATACTCTCAATTTACGAATCCTAACACATATCGATTCATATATTCGCAAATATATGGCTTCATATATGAACATTTTTAGCCGGGAAGTCGAAAATAAAAAGTTGAACGAAATACAAAAAAGTACAAAATAAAGTTCTTATCCGTTTTTCAATTTTTTTTAAGCTCAAGAAACTTATAATATTTCTATAATAAATTGTGAAAGAATTTCGCGAGTGTTAATGAAAAAACTTGCACAAAAATATTAATACACAGAGCGGTAAATCCTTCCACGGAGTATATTGCGACAAGCCCATGTGATTTGTGGTATCAACAAAACCACTAACTCTAAATTGTGGTACAAATCTTTAATATATACCATAGAAAAGGGACTAGTCCCCAGATTGTAAATATTTCAAAACTCTATTTTTAAAAGTGCGAAATAATAGCGTACTGCGAAAAAATACGTTACAGTAAAACAAATTTGCTATAAACTTATAAAACTTATCCGCGGTTGACATCTCGTAAGTAAACCAATGTATGAAACTATTTATTATTTGCAATTTTTTTAATTGCAGTAATATTTTAATATAAATTGGGTTCAAAAACCTTAACATTTTCCAGCTAATTCGTGCGGAATCTTTTGCTAAATTAACTATATACCTAAACAAATGTATATCCAAGGCAAATGGTAAAATAAAAAATTATAAAAACATTCCATATAAAACATTCGTGATTTGTTAAAAAATTTTTATGGCATCATAACTTTCCAAGATGACCGTATAATACAATTCTTAGTATAATGTATAAATACATGCCAGATAAAATATTAGACAGATCGCGGAATTTTGAATAAAATTCGAACCATAAACATTACTACCGGTTTTGATTTCGGTAATTTTAATTTAAAAACGTATGTATTAAAAATTAGCATATTAAAAAATGCAAAAAATGAGTTATAGTTTAATATATATATTTATATATAGGATGTAATCCGAGTATGCGTTTCATAATTAATTTGTTATACCATAAAGCATTTTTTTGGCAAAATGAAATTATATTGCAGTTTTTTAAATACTGTTTTCAAATGATTATAATCTAAAGACTGTGTCTTTTTTTGTGATAATTTGTTTTGCACCACAACTTAACGGTTTCGTTGATACCACAACCATTTATTAACACAGAGAAATTTTTTACAATTTTATTTGTAGAAATATTTGAAATTTTGTGGGCTTAATACTAAAGTTAAAAAAGTTAGTTCCTTGTTTGTACTTTTTTCAACTTTGTTATTTAACAATAATTTTTTTGTTCGTGTTTAATCCCTATAGGGACTTAGGAGTCAATTGACCTAAATGTGACTGGTTAAAGAAGGACTTATCACAGGACTGGTATAACTTAATACTGAAGTGGGTTAAGCAGTGTCAATTGTCCTAAAATTACCAATCCTGTGACTGGTAAAGGGAGGACATACCACTTAACCAGAATGCTTATTAAGAAGAAAAAGCCAGTTGGCCAGAATTTTACCCATTGGAAGCTGTTAAGTTTTCGTTTATTTTTTACGACATGGCCCTTTTGCGACAGTCTTGTGGTATGCCCATCTTTGGATAGTCCTGTGGCATGCCACTATGTCGTTTAAAGCAGGACTAATGACCGCCTCCTATGACAAGCCAATGTTAAAGTTGCCAGTTGTTTACATAGGGTAGGGTTTAGCAGAGGACCGGTCTCTGGCACGAAGGGACCGATCCTGTGGCACACGCAGAACCGGTCCCATTTCCCATAGGGATAGTTGAAAATAAACATGCTTGTTTTATTCTTTGTACAGTTGAAAAAGACATTTCAAATTACAAATATATTTATTTGTTTTTTAAACCAAAAATAAAACGTTTTACGGTCTGTGTTTAAATTTTTGAAACTTTAAAATAAAAATACAAAACAAATTGTATAATAAACTTTCCAGGGTTGGAAAAACATTTATGACATTAGTGTTATAAAAATACGATGTATACACTATATACAGCATTACATGAATCTGGCTTTTGTAATTTAAGAAAACAATGAGACTTATTTTTTGTTATGTTTTTGCTTTTCAACAAATAAAAAAAAATATATATGGGGAACTTCAAAAACTCTCGACACTTTGAGGTGAAATATTAATAAAAAAAATTTGTATTCCATAAATAACCTTTTGTATATAAGAGTATGTTAGTGGATGTTTTAAGCATGCTAAATCGATTCGTGATCTATTTATCTTTAACGGAGCAAAAATTATGGCGGTTTTAAGATTCAAGCAAATTAAAATTACAGTTTTTATTTATATTAAATCAAAGCTACATCAATTTATAGATTTATTAAAATGTTTTTCTCTTCTCAATTGCAGCTTTCTGGTGAACGATATATAACTATGAATAGGTCAATATATCCTTTTATTCGAAATGTAATACATATTTTTGAATATTGCATTATATGTTATTATACATAATTTTGATTTGTGTTATATCTAATTATACATAATTAGATTAACCATATATAATTGTTTAGGCCATATACTATTATATATTGGTCGATACGTAATAAGATGTAATTATATGTGGCATTGCACATTGGATTCAAATGGTATCAAAGTGGCGATTAATTGAAATTTAGAAATAAAGTTTTTATAATAAATTTTGGTAAAGGGTAAAAGTAGATACAATTCTGCATCACTAGCTGTCAAAATCAATCAATTAAGTTGTTTACTTTCTTTTCAGTGAGCGGTCAAAGTTAGTAAATTATAATTTAACCTTCAACATCAGGTATTATAGTATATAGTAAAATTATTTTGTTTATAAAAATTATGTGTGAATATTTTGAATAATTTTTTTAAAAAAGGTCCAAAATTGGGATAATTTCCGCATTTAATGGGCCACAAGTATTATGTTAGTAAGATTTGGAATTAGTTTTATGGCTTTTAGAAAAGTATAGGATATCAGTTTATAAAAAAAAAGTCCAGACAATGCCCGGCCCTATTTTTTATTTTCATTTTTGTGTAAAAACTCTGGTTGTCATTTATTGAGCAAGACCAGTATATGTGTTTTTGGGTTCTAATATTGTCATTCTCTTTATTTTTGGTATTTTATTGTTTTTGTCGATGCATTTTGTTTTTTTTAGAGATGAGTGCGTAAAGCTATGTACAGACGTTTGTCAGATCTTACAATATTGTAAGATCTGGCAATGTGCTGGCAATATACTGACAATGAAACATGTTTAGCAAAAGGTAAATTGTCAGTTCAGACGATTGTAAGAAAACCTTTCAATTTCATTGTCAGACAATTGTCAAACAATAAATTTATCTGCCAACGAAAATTGTCAGTTCACACGGTTGTCAGATTCTTGTATGGCAAAAATTGCCAGATCTGCTGTTAGACATTGCCACAACTGTCAAAGCATTTGAAAGAAATTATTAATTGTCAATTGTGTGTTTAATTAAATTGAAAAAGTAATAATAATAATTGTCATGGAACAAAAAAAGCAATTGCAACGATTTTAGCTGCATATGTATTAGAAAGTAGCGAAGATGAAGACAAAGTATTTTTGCAAATTGCAGTTGAAAGAGGTGCGGAGATTTGCCCATTTTCCTTTGCAATCGTTCACACTTATCTGGATGGCATCTGCGACCTTTTTGCAATAAAATATCTTTGGGAAGTTTATACTCAGCGCAACCAGCATCCCATAAACTTCGCCGTGCCTCAACTTCCTTAATAATTTTGATAATACTTTCGTGTGACCACACGGAGTCCACCTTTTTGCGGTAGGATCTTTGTTTGGGTGTTCGTTTTTGTCCTGGCTTTAGAGCCTGTTGGCGACTGGGAGCCTCTTGGAGACTGGGTACGAAACAGCAAGTCAGTTGGCTCATAGCTGCAATCCATGACGCAGGTTTCATTAATGGATATGTCGCCATTCATTTTTTTTATTTAATTTGATTTCCTATTTTGTTTCACTTTTGATTTTTAATATTATTAATATGAACTTTTGTTTTTTTTTCATTATTTACAGTGTCGCCAATAGAAACATTTATGTGACAATACTGCCATTGTCAGATGAATTAATTTAAACACATCTGAAAATAAAAAATTGGTTTTATCTGACTATGGCAACGTAGGGTGTTCACACGAATGTCAGATGTCTGACAATATTATTGTCTTACAATATACAGACAATGCTTTTTCTGACAATGTTGCAAGACAAAAGTTGTAAGTTCACACTATTGTTAGACATTTCCTGAACATTTTTCTGACAATATTGTAAGATCTTACCACCGCCTGTACATAGCTTAAGTGATTTCGGTCATTTAAGCTCACTTACAAAAAATTGTATCACGCACAATTTACAGGAAGTAAACATATTTTTAATACTTTTAGCTAAATGCAAGTGATTAAATTTTAATTTAATCACGATTTTAAAAATTATAGAGAGCACTTTGCTCGCAAATGCAGTCGGGAAGAGTCCAATGAAGATATTTTCAATAGGTTTCTGCTAAGTTCTGACACATTTATATCTAGCATGAGCAAGATATAGGAGCAGAAAAAAAATCTAATTTATCAACTTCGGAATTAGAGTTAGTTTTGCCAGATACTTCTAATGAAAATTATAGTAAAGATGATGGTAATGAAGATGCTGATAAAGATGCTGATGATAATAAAGATGAAGATAGTCATGGTGATAATGATGAAGAAGATTATAACAATGATGGTGAAGATTATAATAACGATGATGAAGATAATGATTATAATGAAGATTATGATAATTGGGATATTTGTGATGAACTTTAAAATGCAGAATAATACAAATATTTTAATATATTTTTTATTAAAAAGGTAAAACGGAAATAAAGATTCCCCAAATAGTTTTAAATTTTTTATTTTTTCAGATTAATTTTTACATTTACTGAATTTAGTGAAAGCAAAAACTGGATAAAAATTTATTCTAATAGGAATACATATTAATAACTTATTATTTAAATTTATTTTGATTTCAAAGTTACAGAGAAAATTGTGGATCATGTTTTTTTCGAAAAACAAAAACGCCTAACAGGTTAAAAAAATTCTTTCTTCCATTTTGTTTTTTAAAGCTGTGTTTTTATGTATTTATGATTATTCATTACTAAAAAATTATAATATTTTCTTTTGTGACTTTTTTGAAATAAACTTGTATATTTATGAGTTTTTGTGAAAAACAAAAATTGAATTTTAAATTAAATTTATACCAATATAAGCGCATATAATAAATTTACTCTTTGAATTTTTTAATAACACATTAAGTATGCTTTAATTTCCAATTTTATTCATTAATTTATCGCTTATCATTCCAAAGCTTCAGCATAAATTGTAAACTAAGGTCTTTTTTTCCAAAAAAACAGTAATGCGCTTAACGGGTTAAAAAACAATTTGTTTAACTTTTTTTTTCTAAAATGCTGTGTTTTTATGTGCTTATAATAACTCATCAATAAAAAAATATAATATTTAAAAACTACGGCTTCATTACTCGTTATAAATTAATCGCCATTTTGGGTACCATCGAACCCACTGTGCATCGTATTAAAAAATTTATAGAAAAAAAAAATGTTATATAAACATACATAAACATATCCATTCACATATAATAACATGCAATAACATATATATTTATGTAAAATAATGCATGATTATATGTAAACTTTTTTACTCGGGCAATTCCTTATAAGTTTTTGATATTCATACACAATTTTTCAAATACTGTCCTCAAAACTCGATTCCATTAAACGTCGCAAAAACCCTTTGGAAAAAACTGCGAAAGTTTAAAAATCGGAAAATTTTGATCTCATTTGGAAAATTTTGGTCTCATTTGTAAACCACCAAGCAATGATATGGAAATTAATTTTTCAGTGAATATATTTCCCAAGTCCAGTGTATTAGTTTGGATCTGAAAGTAAAAAAAAAACTATGAGCAAAAAAATAAAATTAATAAAAAACTCTTGTCAGTTTCAAGTAATTTTTAATTTATCGACTTTTAAATGACCATCAATTCTTTTGGTGAAGACGTTTCAACGTGAAACTGCACGTCATAGCTTTTAATTACAGTCAACCTAACCCTGCCTCTATCATCTTTAGTTTAATCTTTAATCTCTATTCATAAAACCTTGAGAGGCATCTAAAGTCAGTTTCAATAGGTGTCGACAATTCTTGAAGTAGGGCCATATAAGTGCATATTTTTTAATTTTAAGTGCATATTGTAAGATTTCGCATGCATATTATAGGCGTCTAAAACACACATTTTTAGTGCATGTAGTTCCTGTCCCTGATAATTGCAAATCAAACCATAATTTTTTTTAAAAATCATTAAAAATCATATCCGACAATATGAATCCGAATTTTTTAATTTTGTAACTTTCATTTCGGATTCGTTATCCTTTGTGGTACTTTTTAGTCATATATAACAAGATTTCTATTTTTGACCAAAAAATTACTTTACTTGGACTTAGTGCGCTAGTATGAATTATCTTTAAAAATCCAAATAATAGAACCGTGATGTGACCCATGTTGAACTCTATAACCAAATCTTTTTACAAATTAAGTGTTTTGTAGTTTCCCTACGAGTAATGAAGCCAAATGGAACGTTTGAATTTTTTTATTCAGTGTTCCAACTTTTTTTATTATTATTTTTTATCCTCACTTAATAAGTGAGTCTGCCTGCTGTCTGCAATGATTGCGTAATGAGTATCTAATTGGCGAGAATGGGGGACGGGATGTAATTTTTTATATTTTATTTCCATTTTTTTCATCAACCAGCCGTATAAATTATTCACTCATAAAAAGTATGTACTTGAAGAGGGTGCGGGTGAAACAGTGATTACATTTCAAGGTCGCATTTAAACAAGAAAAAATGTAAAAACTTTTTGTTTGGCATAAAAAAACAGAAATTTTCCGTATTTTTTATGTTAAATATTGTAAGAAAGAAAAAAAAAAATTAAAGCAACAAGTTGATGACTCAAGGGCGTTGTGGCTGTAGGTAGGTGGGTAGATTTTTTACGTTTCTCAAAAGTTTTTTTTGTTATAAAGTTTTACGAATTTAAAGTATAAAACAAAAACAGTGCAACATAACACGTAATTTCAGACATGCAACCATGATAAACAACCGGCTAACTGGGTTTTTTTTTAAAACAATAACCGAAAAAAAACATTAAAGTAATAATATCTAAAGAATAGGAAAGATGTTGTCAATTTTCAAACACTTTTATTGGCAATATCCATCTGGCTGTTTGAATCGTGTATAGTCAGAATATAATGCATTTTAAAGCTGTTTCATCAAATTGGTGACATTTCGCAGAAAGTAGTATCCCAGCAAAAGCCTTAATTACGACATATGTGTTTTTTTTAATTTTTAGATTTTGGGATATCATTACTTTTTAGGTTTTTGTGTCAATAAAAATAATGGCGTTTTTATATTTGAAAAATTCCAACTCCTTCAATTCCCACTCGGGGCCTAAAATCGCGAATTTTGGGTACCTCCTTTTGTAGAACAAAAACCGCTAAATATATTTAAAATCTGACTTCACGAATCGATTCTACATGAAAAATTAGGCTTATAAGCAGTTTTTTACGCTTTTACATTGCACCGGATATCCATTAGAGTGGTCGGAAAAAATTTATTTTTTTATTCTTTAATTAAAGAGGATTCTTTCCTGAGAAAAATGATATACTGTACATATTTTTATTACTACCCGTTAAAAAGTTATTAAGCCTTAAATTATTGCAAAGTAAATTTTATTTATTAAAAACAAAGTAAAAATTTTTTATTAACAAAATAATGATAATGATTATTAGAAACAATAAATAGTAATTATTTAATTAATTACCCTTTTTTCAACTGCTGATAGAGCTTAACAATTCAAATTATCTCTATTTTTTACTAAGCCAGAAGTGTTCAACCGCGAAATTTTACCAACAAGTTGTTCGGTGTAAATGCGGGTTGATTGAATATTTCTGCAATTCATTTGGTTTCACTATCAACATCCAGTTCCTTTTCAATACAAAGTTCTAATTCTCGTTTTGGTGTCGCTCGCTCACGTTCTTGGGCACAAGGAAATGGATCAGTGAGCTGGTCGTAAAATCTTAGAATGTATGGTTTTTCAACTAAAACTCTTGGTTTAAAATTCTTTTTAACAATCTGAAAGTTTGAATGGTTTTATTACGTAAGTAATAACGCTGCTTGGGATATAAATTCTTTCTCTATTTCCGATACAACGGTAGAAGCTGTTACGAAAATATTGTGTTTTCCAATAGGATTAAGGACTGTATAAAAATAGGATTAAGGACTGTATAAACTTTGTAAACTACCGAATATCTTAGGGGAAAATGTAACTAGTTATATCATTTTATTAAAATAACATATAAATGCATTTAACAAAATTATTGAACTCTAACAACTTTTAAAAGTGTTACTTAGTTTATAATAGTTTTAATACAAAAAAAAAAACTTTGTAGTAAAAATTTTAAAACAAAAGAAAATAAATGTGGGTATGTAAAAATAAAAATTTAAGGAATAATAACTTTTTAACGGGTAGTAATAGAAATAAGAATAGTATACCATTTTTCTCAAGTAAGAATCCTCTTTAAATGTGTATACGAAAAAATAATTAAAATGAAAGAATAAAAAAATCGATTTTTTCCGGCCACCCTAATGGCTATCTGTTGCAGGGCAAAAAACAGCTTCTAAGCCTAATTTTTCATGTAGAATCGATTCGTAGAGTCAGATTTTAAATATATTCAGCGGTTTCTACGGGAATTGAAGGAGTTGGAATTTTTCAAAAATAAAAACGCCATTCTTTTTATTGTCGCAAAAACCTTCGAAAAATGTTACGATATCCCAAAATCAAAAACAAAAACCAAAAAAAAAAAAAAAACACTAGTGGTTTTTGTAACCAATTATTTTGTATTTGTTATGAGGCGATGAAGGTTGAGCAGACATTTTTTGCGATTTAGGTTTATTTACATTTGTAATACAAATGCATTTTTGTAGTCAGTAGCCCGAAATCAAATTTGCACCAATAATTTTTCTAATCGAAAAATTTGCAACAAAATGGCATCGTTTTGTTGTTTCATACTTTATTGTTAATATTTTTATTTGTTAAATACACTCAAAAAACAAAGTCAGTTGAAAATTTTTTTAAGCGTCTATTGCAACTAATAAACTAACTTACAGCAATTTTTTAGCTGAAATTGAGTTTTTAGTTAAAAATTTAATTAAACGGTTTTACAAAAAAAAATAATTTTTAACTAATGTTTAACAATTTTTTTTACTACCTAAATTGTGCTGATAAACAATCCATAGCACCGAGAACAAATATAAAGACATAATATAGATGTCGCAACTTGTCTAGACAAAGTAGAGAGAAAAGAAAAAATACAAACAAACACAAGCACTATAAGACTAACAAAAAAAATGCAACCGCTGTTAATTAAAAAATCAAAGGGACGCTGCAAAATTTTCATTAAGTTAACGATGTGGAAGTCCTGATATTTTTATATATATTTAAAACAATCACAAAAAAAAAATTTTATATAAATTTCATCAAAATAAATTAACGAAAGTATTAATTTTATCCTAAGTTTTTTAGTTTTTTTTTCAATCTACAAAGCTCCAGCAAAAAGTTGTGATGATTTCAACAAGTCGATTTTCATTTGCGTTGAACTAAGTGTCAACAAACCATTTTGCTGAATTTACAAACTTTTTGCTAAAAATCAGCTCACTGGATCCTGATATCTAAAATTATGCTGACTCAGCTACTATTTTGCTTACTTTACGGACTTTGTTTTTTTTTGAGTGCATGCATATTTTGCATAAATGCATAATTTTTATCCCCGGCCAATAAGCGTTAAAGATTTTTTGAATAAAAGTAAATACAGTGCACTCGCGATAATGTGAACTACATAATTAAAACCGGGAGTGTTCACGTTTGTGAGCTGTTCACCTTTCCGAATGCCACAAATTTAGAGCAAAATGTATCAATAATGCCATCAGTTTAGACTAATTATACGTATTAAAATAATAATTGACATTTTATTAGAATAAAAGAAGTAAATGATTTATTAAGAAAATTATTTACATACATTTGTATGAAGATTTATGTAATACGAAAAAACAACCTTTCAGCAATAAATAAAAATAGCAACTAAAATAGTTTCTATGTATCTTCTGTCCTTAATGCAGTGAAACCGTTAAAATATGGGAATCCCAAAACTTAGAAAAAATTTACTTCTTAACGTATTTACGCATTTCCAACTAACACATTAACTTTCTTTCTGTTCACATTATAGGGCTTTCGTACTTTGTTCACCTTTTAGAGTAGTCAATGTAAAATAAAATGTGTTCACATTAAGCGGTGTTCACGTAATGCAGTGTTGCCATAATCGCGAGTGCACTGTATAATGATAGTTATATTTTCCCGAAAAATATGAAAGGTGGGTCATTGATTGGCCAAAGTGTAAAAAGTATCCCTATATGGATGAAGTTACATACAAGATTTTTTTTTATCAATTTAAAAGCTTTACAATCTTGTAGGCATAATTAAAGTAAAGTTTCATTTGTCTTTTTTGTCCCCAGGCCACTAACTGTTAAAGATTTTTTAAATAACAGTAAATATAATATAGAGTATGGCCACGAACTTGAATAATTTTCATTTTAATTGCACAATTAAGGTCAGAAAAACATAACTTATATTAATTTATTATCTTTATTAAAATTTGATTATAGTAAAGCCAATTGGAAAACTTTCTCTAGATACCTTAATACACATATAATCTTACCTAATGTAGAAGATATTGCTATTAATGATCATATTGATTCCATGATAGCAAATCTAAAAAATCTGATTAATGAAGGCATCACGGCTAGTGTACCTAAAAAAGTATGTTCATTTCCAAATAAACCCTTACCCTCTTATGTAAAAATGTTGATTCGATTCAGCAAAGAAATAGTATACGAAGAAACTGGCAACGTTTTAGAGATTTGGAAGATTTTTATGAAGTAAAAATGCTTAACGAAATTATTAGGGAAGAAATAGATAAAATTAGAAACAAATCGAGGGACAAACTTCTCTCTACTCTGGATACTGGTTCTTCTCCATTTTGGAACCTTTCAAAAATATTAGAGAGAAAGAGCAAAAGCATTCCAATTCTAAAACAAAATACTTCTCGTTTCACAAAAAATGTGGAAAAGTTTGAAATTCTTGCTCAAACATTTGCTTCAAACCATACATTCTCAAATAATCTTCGAGATCCAGAAATAGTTAATAATACTCTTCAATCCTTTCAATCTTCATCTAGTGTTCTGAAAAACTATACGCCAACAAATACTTCTCAAATTTCTTGCATTATTAAAAAAGTTAAAATTCAAGAAGGCACCTGGCCTTGATAACATTAATAATAGATGTTTGAAAGCCATTCCCAAAAAAGGAATAAAATATCTCACCATTATAGTAAATTCATGTTTAAAACTCTGTTATTTTCCTAAAGAGTTTAAAGAATCTAAGGTTGTTCCAATTAAGAAACCAAACAAACCAGCAGATTGTCCTTCTTCATATCGGCCCATTAGCCTTTTGTCATCCATCAGCAAAATTCTCGAAAAAGTTATTAAGGGAAGACTTACCGATTTTGTTGAAACGAATAATATAATTCCGCCACATTAATTTGTCTTCCGTAATCAACACAATACAGTTCAGCCTTTAGTGAGAATTAGGAATCTAGTCAATTCCAATCTTGCTAACCATAAATCTACTGAAATGGTTATCATCGATGTTAAAGCTGCTTTTGATTCAGTGTGGCACAATGGATTAATCTCTAAAATGATTCGATTAAATATTCCCTTATACCTGATTACAATTATCCAAGCTTTTCTATCTTTTCGTACTTTTAAAGTTTATATTGGTTCGTACTGCTCCGCAATCTATAGAGTTCCAGCTGGTTGCCCACAGGGCTTATGCATCTCACCAATACTCTACAATTTATATACATACGATCTTCCCCAACTCGAGTACTGCACAATGTCTTTGTTTGCTGACTATACGGCCATTCTTTGCTCGGGAATGTTTGCCAATGATGTTATAGCTGAACTACAGAGGGCTTTAATTGAAATATCGACGTATTTCAATAAATGGAAAATTATGCTGAACAATGACAAAACACAGGCAATATATTTTACTAGGAAACGGAAACCTTGTTATATCCCACAAATAGGTATTAGCATGAATAATCACTTGATTCAATTCGAAGAAAATGTTAAATATCTAGGTGTAATACTAGACCCAAAAATGAAATTTAAGGAACACATTTCATATGTTTTGAATAAAATTAATATTCTAATCCATATACTGTATCCCTTTATAAATCGAAACTCAAGATTAAATATAAAAAACAAACAAATCATACTCAAGTCAATATTTCATGAAGTTATATTTTATGCAGCCCCTGTGTGCGGATTTAGTGCAAAATGCCACATTAAAAAATTACAAATTTCCCAAAACAAATTACTTAAGATGATTAATAATCTTCTTTGGTATTTTTCTACCCAAAGACTACATGCACTTGCAAACATAGAACTAGTGGAGAATAAAATAAACAGACTCTCGGAGAGCTTTCATATCCGTTGTATTAACTCTGAACACGAACATATTAATAGTTTGTCACTAGCTTAATAGACAGTAGGTAGCTTAATAGATAGTAGGTAGAGTAAGTTTTATCTAAAATTTTTAAATAGGTTTTTGTAAATTTTTTCAATCCAAACCAGGAGTGCCCAAAAGTTCCTTATGGAAGAGCAAACACCAATACATTTAAAGAAAAACTAATTTTTATTCAATATTTTTTGTTGTAAAAACCAATACATACAAAGAAAAAAGAAAAAAATATTTCTATGTTTACCAGCAAAGCATACGAAAGTGTTGTTGCTTTGCGCTTGCGTGTATACAGTATACAGTAATAAGACAAAGTTGTTTGTGTATTTCGTATTGCTAGTGCTGAGCGCTCTATATGTGTATTAAAACACACAGCCTATAGCTAAGTGTTTTTACAAAAACAAATGAGCACCAAGCGCATAGGCCTTGGGCACCCCTGATCCAAACTCTGTATATACATATGTATACAAACTTTATTAATTAAGATAAATTATTAAGAAGAAAAAGGTAAATCTTGAACTCTTTGTACAATTATTATATAAGAAAACAATGTAAATGATGTATTACACAAATAAATAAAAGAGAACAATTTAAGGACGAAAAAATTTTTATTTTTACTAAAAATTATATCAAACTTGTATAAAAGACAAAGTACGGTCTAGTTTACTCCTCCTGTTTTTGTTTATAAACAAAACAAAAAATAAAAAGGAGGAAAAAAAACAAAAAACGTGTATTGAATATAGACCAAAGGTGGTGATAATCTTTAACTTCGAATTCATATATTAATTAGTTCTCATGTAGTGAGAAAACTAGTTTATATGAATGTTGATATTTTGCATGGGATTGTTACTTATTTCAAAATGTGTTCTGATGATGGGAACCTAGAAAATTCCCGAAATAGATCTATCAACACATTCTTGAAAGTGGAAAATTAATAAATTTGAAAACAAAAACTCTATAGATTATTTGTTAGGACAATATCCTAATACAGAAATATAGAGTATGGACTGGAACTTGAATAATTTCATTTAATATAGTCTTAATAAATTTAAGTGAAATTTTTTCGAAAATTATGCAAACTTTGATGAAAACATTAAATTTTTTTTTAAATTTTTGACAAAGTAAGCTATTTTTGAAAAATTTCCTGGAAAGGAGTCACTCCAAAGATTTTTAATTTTTCCAACTTATTTTTTTTTCTTTAATAACAACAATAAAAATAGCAGTTGACATCTGCAAATTACGCATTTTAAAAAATCTTTAAAATTAATTTTAAAAAAAGACGTGCTTGCATTTTTATCAAAATAGTGGGTCATTTTGGATTCCTGGCTAAAGTGGGTTAGGTTAGGTTAGGTCGAAAAGAGGATTCGGAGAAGGGAAATACTTCCCTAAACCAACTCAATTCCCTGAGGACTTACACTTAAGCCAGAATGTCGGCTTGTTGTGCGCTCTAAACAATCGGTTCTATGTCCTATGTCACCTTACTATCCCAGGAACTCCATCGCACTGACGAAACTCCTCAACTTCTTCCATCCTATGCCCCTAAGATCCCCCAATGTGGATATTGGGTCACTGGATAGTATTTCGACCCGGATCCCGGCAAATGCCGGGCATTCATAGATATAGTGTCCCAAGGTCTCCTCATCCTCCCCACAGGCCCTGCACACTTCCGAGTCCGCCCTACCAGTACGGTGGAGATGGGCCCTAAGTGTCGAGTGTCCCGAGAGGATTTCCATCAAAAGACTCAGTTTCTTCCTACTGAGATTCATTATTTCCCTCGACTTGTCCTTGTCCGGGTTGCCCCAGAGAATATTTGTAGTCCTGCCAACACCCGCATTTTCCCAGATGGTCCTATGCATGGTGTCAGCCCAGTCCACCAGCTCCGCCTTGAGAGCTCGAAAAGGTTTAGCGTTCTCCAAAGAGACTAATTCCAGGGAAGATCCTCCCCTAGCCATATCATTAGCCACTTCTTTCCCCGCTATACCACAGTGTCCCGGCACCCATATAATCTCAATGCGTCCCCGTGAAGAGAAATCGTTAATTTCCCCTTTACACCTGAGTATCGTCATTGATCCCACAGAGTCCGTAGATAAAGCCCGGATAGCCGCTTGGCTATCCGTGAAAATCACAATATCACCGGTCAAGCCCATGATATTCAACTGCTTAATGCACTCCGTAATCGCGGTGACCTCCGCCTGTAGTACGGTGTTATGATCAGGAAGACGGAAGCACTTGCGTACATTGAAGTCAGCGTTACAGAAGCCCAGACCCGTTTTCCCATCCAGTTTTGATTCCATCCGTGTAAAAGTGGATCCCCGGTTGGTTCCTCAAGAAGGTCCCATTTAACCATGGTTGTCTGTCGGGGATTAACGTGGCACAGAGCGTCGTGACAGACCTCTATGAAATCCTGTCGCAGTCCCATTCTGGGACGCAGTACCCTGGCAATTGGTCCAAAATAGTACGGTGCCCGGTAATATGGTCATTATTGTCCCATTCCCCGGTAGCCCTCAGCCGCATCATAGTCAATGCGGCCTCGTACTTCACCTGTACCTCAATTGGGCGAATTGCCAGAATAGTCTCTACAGCCCTAGTAGATGTGGTTCTCATTGCGCCACTAATGCCCAAACAGCATAGGCGCTGTATCTTCTGCAATAGTCCCACATACGCACAGTGGTTCCAAACACAAAAAACATGGTAATAAATATAGATGTTTTAAACTACTGGTCCAATCGGGAAATGGTGTTCCCAAAAATTGAAAAGCGGGAGCTAACCTTTAAGGAAAATGTTTCTGTGGTCACCCTGTTTTAACACAGGGTGTGCTACAGGGTGTCAAAGTTGACCATCTCGAGTATGAAAGAGCTTTAAAGGGGTATAACTTCTATAACCATGCATCGATTTTAGTGTTTTTTGGACTTTTTTAAATCTAGGTTACGAGACAAAGCAAAAACATGCTTCATGTACCATAGTAACTCTTACAGTTAAAAAAATATTTCACTTTGAATTTCAAAATCTTCATTTTTCGCCTTGACTTTTTTAATAGTTTTGCCAATAGATTATTCATTTTTCAAAGAAAATGCTCAAAATTTTTTCAAGTCATTCTAATGACCTTTCTTAAACTCCTAAAGAAAACTTTTTTGAATTATCTTAAGCCGTTTCGCAGTGATACTATTTTAAACTCAAAAATTAAAAGTGTGTTCTGAAAAATGGGGTTTTTTGGTCAGATAAGGGGTAACTTCACACACCTTTATATATATTTTGCTGATATTTTTTGGATTAGTTTTTTACATAGTTTGATAGAGTAGACTTCAAAAATGCTTAATGGTATAGTTTAAAGCATTTTTGGATATGCACCCTACGTCCAGCATTGGTCGAAAATGATGAATTTTTGAACGGAATTCTATGTTTATGACCGTGATAAAAAAAAGTCACGCCACTTAGACACGATTTGAAATTTTTATACTGTAAAGAGATTTATTCTAATGAGTTTGCCACTTCATTTGCCGCCGCCCGCTCAAAAACGTAGCCTGGAGAGCAAATTTTGTGGAAAAAGTCATTTTTTTCAAAAGCCTTTTTTTGATTTATAAAAAAAGCGTACTTATATTATCAATTTCAGCAAGATTTTATTTTATTTTTAATAAAACGTAAATAATTGTCCTACATTCCAAAAATCTTTTCGATATTGCTTATGGTTATTTTTACATAAAACATCAAAGTTCAATGTAGTATATCTAACTATAATTAATTGTACATTTATTGGCTTTTGCTTTCGGTAATGTTAAAAAATTTAAATAATTTCAGAAATTTTTTTACATATTATTAAATTAGACTTAGTTATCAATTCAACGATGCATAAATCGTTTATCTAGTGTAATAAATGAATTCAAACTATTGCGCTTAAATCAGGCATTTCAGGTCAAATTGCAGTATTTAACAAATTTATATATTCAGGTATACAGAGCGTGTTGCATTATATTTCTCTAAAAGGGTTACGGGTTTTTTTATTTTTTTAATACTATTTCAAAAACCTAATAAGATATAAATGCAGGTAGAAAATGCGTTTTATGATGTAACATTTGCATAACATATTGTTTTAATGGGCTAATATAATGCGTTTTTTTTTATTTTACCTATTTCAGTTTTTTTGTTTTTACAAATCCAGTACCTGCTCGATTTTTTGTTTATAAAAAAACAAATATTTGTAATATATAAGCGTAGTAATTTTAAAAGGAGGTTATTTGAGTTAAGCAGTCATGGAGGTTACAATAAAATATAGCTCCCTTTGTAAAGTAATTTGGGATACTCTTGCCAATACTGATATACGATCGGAAAAAATAGGAAAACTGATTGATACCATTGTCTACTCGTATGGCTTAAATATAAAGCCAGATGAAATTGAAAATTTTTACAAAATTTATGAAAAAAGGATTAAAGATTCCGATTATTCTATACAAAAATTATGAAGAAGAGTCAAGATTGGCTTAATAAGGAGATGTCAGTAGTTATTGAACAGAAAAAAAGGGGCCGCCCTAAAAAAGATTATGAAGAGGTCCAGATTAGGACTAAGAAGGTAAAACAGGAAGAAATGATTAACACACACTCCGCTAATGAAATAAAGGATTCTTTTAAAGCAGCTTTGACACGTATACAGCCTAAAGAAACAGGGAAAATTGTCGACGTCCTACCAACTGCGTCTCCTAAGCGTTTGAAGCGCATGATACAAAGTATTCCAACACCAAAATCATCAACTTCCTTTACCAGTGAAGATGCATTAGCTCTTTTTCTAAATTTGGGGTTAACGAGAAATAAATATGGTATTTTAAGAAAAGCTCTCATTGAAAAAGGATATGATATTTTTCCTAGCAGTAAAGCAATAAAAGAAACAAAAGAAAATATTTTAAAACCAATAACATCCCCAGTGCATGCCTCTATTGAAGGCGCAAAAGTTGAACTATCACAGTTAATTGACAATACTGTTTCTAGAATTATGTCCACATTTAGCAGCAAAGATATTGAAAGATGCAAGCAATCTGATGTCGTGTTAATGTTCAAATGGGGCTGTGATGGCACATCTGGGTTTTCCGAATACAAACAACCATCTGGAAGCAGCAAAGAAAAAAGTTTTTCATCAATTTTTATGGCTTCTTTTGTGCCGTTAAGAATGCGGTTGTATAATAAATTACCTTCAACCTCGTCTGCAAATGATATATGGACGAATTTAACCCCTGGATCTAAATTTTTATGTCGTCCAATACGATTTGAATATGTAAAAGAAGACATGATTTCAACACAAAGTTTAGTAGATTCAATAGAAAGGGAAATTTCGAGCTTGTCTCCACTTTACGTGGAAATATCTGGACAAGTTATTAAAGTTTCATTTCAACCACAACTTACAATGATTGATGGAAAAGTTGCAAATGCAATTACAGACACAACATCTACTTGGAAATGTAATATATGTGGAAAACTAAGTTCACAGTTTCATGAAGATAGTGATACAATTTCTATGAACGAAAACGCTCTGAGGTTTGGGATATCGCCACTTCATGCCAGAATAAGATTTATGGAATATTGTTTACACCTCGCATACGATCTCAAATACCGCCTTATTCCAGGAAACCTAAGCCTTTCCGTAAACAAAAACACTGATCTACACAACATGAGAAAAGAAGAGAAGAAAAGAATTCAAGATGAATTTAAATTAAGACTTGGATTAATCATTGATACGCCCCTTCAGGGGTTTGGAAGTTCCAATGACGGAAATACAGCAAGGCGTTTTTTTCGAAGATCCAGAAACTACCTCCTCAATTACGGGTCTCGATAAAAACCTACTAAAACGTTTTAAAGTTATATTAGCAGTCATTAACAGTAAAAAAACCTATTAATGTGGCTAAATTTAAACTCTTTGCCAATGAAACAAAAGACATTATACTCACCATGTACTCTTGGAGGCCAATGACACCAACAGTACATAAAGTATTAGCTCATGCCAAAGAAATAATAGAAAACAGTATGTTGCCTTTAGGCGAACTGACTGAAGAAGCCCAGGAGGCCAGAAATAGAGACGTCAAACATTTTAGGCTTTTTAACACACGTAAGTGCTCCAGAATAGCTCAAAATTCCGATTTGATGGAATTTTTATTAATATCATCGGATCCAGTACTTTACTCCATAAGAACAAAATGGTTACCAAAAATAAGCATAGACATTGAAAAGGAAGATTCTGAATCTATGCATATAAACGACCTTTTAACTTTTGATACTTCAGACTACTTTGTAGAAAATGTGTAGTCCTTAGGAATATATTCATATTTTTAGCACAATTACTACTGTACCAGTTAAATTTAATAAAACCTTATCTTTAGAACAAAAAAAAAAACATTATTTTGTCTTTCAAATAAATGAATATATGGTAGTTATTTACCTGTTTTATATGGAAAATTAGAACAATATATTATGCAAATGTTACATCATAAAACGCATTTTCTACCTGCATTTATATCTTATTAGGTTTTTGAAATAGTATTAAAAAAATAAAAAAACCCGTAACCCTTTTAGAGAAATATAATGCAACACGCTCTGTATACCTGAATATATAAATTTGTTAAATACTGCAATTTGACCTGAAATGCCTGATTTAAGCGCAATAGTTTGAATTCATTTATTACACTAGATAAACGATTTATGCATCGTTGAATTGATAACTAAGTCTAATTTAATAATATGTAAAAAAATTTCTGAAATTATTTAAATTTTTTAACATTACCCAAAGCAAAAGCCAATAAATGTACAATTAATTATAGTTAGATATACTACATTGAACTTTGATGTTTTATGTAAAAATAACCATAAGCAATATCGAAAAGATTTTTGGAATGTAGGACAATTATTTACGTTTTATTAAAAATAAAATAAAATCTTGCTGAAATTGATAATATAAGTACGCTTTTTTTATAAATCAAAAAAAGGCTTTTGAAAAAAATGACTTTTTCCACAAAATTTGCTCTCCAGGCTACGTTTTTGAGCGGGCGGCGGCAAATGAAGTGGCAAACTCATTAGAATAAATCTCTTTACAGTATAAAAATTTCAAATCGTGTCTAAGTGGCGTGACTTTTTTTTATCACGGTCATAAACATAGAATTCCGTTCAAAAATTCATCATTTTCGACCAATGCTGGACGTAGGGTGCATATCCAAAAATGCTTTAAACTATACCATTAAGCATTTTTGAAGTCTACTCTATCAAACTATGTAAAAAACTAATCCAAAAATATCAGCAAAATATATATAAAGGTGTGTGAAGTTACCCCTTATCTGACCAAAAACCCCATTTTTCAGAACACACTTTTAATTTTTGAGTTTAAAATAGTATCACTGCGAAACGGCTTAAGATAATTCAAAAAAGTTTTCTTTAGGAGTTTAAGAAAGGTCATTAGAATGACTTGAAAAAATTTTGAGCATTTTCTTTGAAAAATGAATAATCTATTGGCAAAACTATTAAAAAAGTCAAGGCGAAAAATGAAGATTTTGAAATTCAAAGTGAAATATTTTTTTAACTGTAAGAGTTACTATGGTACATGAAGCATGTTTTTGCTTTGTCTCGTAACCTAGATTTAAAAAAGTCCAAAAAACACTAAAATCGATGCATGGTTATAGAAGTTATACCCCTTTAAAGCTCTTTCATACTCGAGATGGTCAACTTTGACACCCTGTAGCACACCCTGTGTTAAAACAGGGTGACCACAGAAACATTTTCCTTAAAGGTTAGCTCCCGCTTTTCAATTTTTGGGAACACCATTTCCCGATTGGACCAGTAGTTTAAAACATCTATATTTATTACCATGTTTTTTGTGTTTGGAACCACTGTGATACGAGCCAAATCTCATCGATGTCCAGCATACTACAGATGCGTACCTCAGTATAGGTCTGACAACGCTAATGTATAGCCAGTGTGTCATCCTTGGATTCGGACCCCATTTATATCCTATTGCCCTTCTACAGACGGCCCACGATATGTGGGCCCTCTTCACCCTTTCCTCAATATGGTCCCTCCAGGATAGTTTCCTATCAAGAACAACTCCCAGATACTTGACCCTATCGGAGATGTGAACCGTTTTTCCCAGGAAGATAGGTTCATCAAAATTAATGATCTTCCTCTTCCTAGTTAAAAGTCATTTTTTCGGTTTTGTCCGGATTGCCATATAGGCCCCTGGGACTAGCCCAGTTGTACGCCAGTTCGAGTGCATAAGATGACCTCCTACATAGATATCTCGGCTTCTCCCCCCTTAAAAGTATCGCCACATCGTCTGCGTAGCAGACAGGTTGGAAACCTTCACTGGATAGAATCCTCAAGAGACTATTAATCGTGGTCACCCATAGGAGTGGAGATAGGACCCCCCCTGAGGAGTCCCACGGTTAACCCTGTCTCTGATCACTATGCCATTTGCCTCGCAATTTATCCACCTATTCCGTAACATATGACCGACCCAGGCTACTATGTCCCGGTGAATGTCAAACTGTTCTAGAGACTGGATAAGCACATTGGTCAAGACATTATTAAAAGCCCCCTCTATATCAATAAAAATGTGCCAGAGTGAAGCAGTTCAGATCAAAAGATCTCCCCACATGACAAACCACCTCGTGAAGAGCCGTTTCTACTGAACGCCCCTTCAAGTAGGCATGTTGTCTAAACCTAAGTAATTCCCTAGGAATTTGACTCTTAACCATGTCATTTACTAACCTCTCCATGGTCTTGAGTAAAAAGGAAGTTAGGCTTATCGGCCGATAAGCCTTTGGGTTCGCATAACTCTCCTTTCCCGGTTTAGGTATGAAGACAACTTTTGCCTCCTGCCATAACCTTGGAGTGTACGCGAATTTTAGGCACGCAGTGAAAATGTTTACCAGTGGGTTAATTATACCAACTCCAAAATCAAACAAAGATTATCGCCCGATTGCCATATTACCATACTTATTTAAATTTTTGGAGCGTATACTACATCAACAGATAACTGAATTCATAAAGAATAATGGTCTTTTTACAAATCGCTGCATAACTGCGCTCGTGGATGTGTCGGAAAAAATACGTAGAAGTATTGATGGGGGTGAAGTATCCTTATTGGTATTATTAGACCATTCAAAAGCATTTGATATGGTGGTTCTTTGTCTAAAGTTGAGTACAATCTTCAATTTAACTCCAATGTCTGTTCGTTTGATATCTTCATACTTGTCGGATCGTTGCCAGTCTGTCTTTGCAGATAATAAAACTTCGGTCGATACTTGGCCTTTACTATTCACAATTTATGTTAATGACCTTACACAACAACTATCGCATTGTAAAATCCACATGTATGCTGATGATGTACAACTTTATATAAATAGCAACAAAAGTAAAATAAATGATTGTGTTGATAAACTTAATGCTGATCTGGATCACATTTACACATGGGCTAATGCGAATGGTTTATGTCTTAATCCATTGAAGTCTAAATGTTTAGTTATTAAAAAAAACCCCTAAAATTGTCTTCTGAACCGACGATATTACTAAACAATCAGAAAATTGAAATAGTATCCACTGCCAAAAACCTTGGTGTTATTTTCAATGACACATTCACCTGGTCTAACCATATAAACGTTGCTGCTGGAAAAGTATACTCAATGCTACGTACTCTATGGCACACCCAGTATATAACTCCATTAAATGTTCGCATATTGTTGGCGAAAACTTACCTATTGCTTACTCTACTGTACGGATGTGAAATATTTGCAAGCTGTGACACTAAATGCAGTAAGAAACTTGCATCTACATACAACGCTATATGTTTTTAATTTAAGGAAGTTTGACTCCATCTCTTTATATTCAAAAAAACTTTATGGAGTTACTTTCAAAGATCTTTTGAAAATAAGAACACTGATTATTTTGCATAAAATTATATATACCCGGGAACCATCGTATTTGTTTGATAGACTTGAGTTTTCAAACTCCCAGAGGAATAAGGACATTACCCACATATTGTTTCAAAACTCTTTATCAAAGTGGCAATTTTTTGTGAACTCAATACGTCTTTGGAACTCATTACCATCATCCATTCAGTTCTTAAGCAACGCATTACATTTAAAAAAACAAATATTTGAATTTTATAGATAAACGAGCCTAAAAATGTGTTTGATTCTGAAATTTAAATAAAAATTGTACCTATTTATTGTCATCATTTGTATGGTTATATTTATTTTTTATATTATTTATTTAAAAAATTTAAAAAAAAAATTATTTTATTATTTTTATTTTTTAATTTTACATACCTACATTTTTTTTTTTATATATTTTAATAATAATAATCATTTTTTTCTATTATTGTTCCTTAAAAATAATTACTTTAATTATAAGATTTTTAATCTTCTTGTTTTGGAAATCAATAAACTAAACTAATGTTATCCGATGAAGTCAGAATGCCATATCTGATCAATTTTGAGTACATTAAATTAATAAATTAAACAAAAACTAAATTTTATCGAAATACCAAATTTTGGGAATTTTTAATAATTTTCCAAAATAGGCCATTTTCGTCCGTCTTGTGGCACGGGTTAACGTTTTCCAAAGAAAAAATTAAAATCAATTTTTTCGATTTGAAACCATTTGAAATAAAACTGGAGGTGTAATGAAAGAAAATCGAAAAATTTTAAGGGACATCCTAATATACAATCTAGAGTTATATACGGGCTTGGATATAATTGAACATAAATGTTCATATATTACTACATATGAAACAAAAATAAAATTATTGTTGTTCCATGCCAAATTATATAGTCAATTTATAAGGCCCTGCGCTTTGAATATTTTTTAATTACCCAGCAAAACCACACATTACCAAATAATGGGTAAAATAATGTATCGCCATAGGGCTTCACTCATTACATTACACCTTACTTCACTAATGAATTTTACAGGCATTAAGCCTAAAAGTAATGGGTGGACTCCAGGCACGTAGCTAGGAATTTGTTTCGGGGGGGGCTTTTCGATTTTTTATTATGATTATATATATTTTTTTTTGCACACTAGAGTAACCGCTTTTTTTTTTTTTTTTTTTGTTTCCTAAATTTTTGCTAAATTTTTATATAGCGGTATAAATTTATATCTGAACTGATACTGATATATAAAAAATAAGCTATAGTTGTATCCGGTTTTTGATTTTAAAACGTCATGAAAATCCGAAATATCTATTAATCCTTTTAGACTTTAGCCACTTGCAAAAGGTTTACAACTTTATAATTTGTAACAAATTCCATAGCATTTGGAAATTTTATTGTATTCAAAAATAAAATTAATATAATGAAAATGAAAATGAAGATTTTGTGGAATTTATTAGCTTACACCATTGAATAACAAACACGAAAAAAACGTTGAAACTAAATTTAGAGTTTAAGATTGAAAAAAATCTTAGACTCAATTAAGAACTCATAATGTTACAAATGAAACAAATTCTTTTTTTATGGCTAAGAACCAGAAAGAAATCAATTCAAAAGACAAAAATTGGGGTACATTTTGTGTATAAAGTTATACACAAAATGATGCAATAAATTGTACTATTGTATTGATGTAATACATATTTACATCCAAAATATAATTGATAAATTTACTAGTGCGACTCTGCAATTTTATCTAAAATAAAATTGTGTTTTTTTTAAATATGATATAATATCAATATATATATTATTTTGCAATGTCTAGATATATAAATATAACGTAATTATTAATTGGATTAGTTTTATTTATTCTAAATGCAATATATAATTATACGCAACTATATATGACATCATATTAAAATTTTTCTACGAAATTAATTTTATATATGAATTTATATAATTATGTCCGGTTAAATGCACTGGCAGACAAAACCTTATAAGTGCATATAAAATAATGTATTATTTTATGCAAACGTTTTAACTCGGGAAATTAAAGATTTATAACCGTCTAAAAAACAAATTAAAAGCAAATATCCTATACAATTTGCCTGACACTTATAAGGAAGCTTTTCCGATGGGTTCCCTTTGAAATTAATGAAATTCGGATAGGTGATAAAGCAGCAAAATATATGAAAAACGTATCTATTTTTAAAATTGGTGGTGAAATTTAACACATCTTTGTATGAAAATATGTTTAAAGTTTAGGAAATTTAGACTTATTTAAAAACAGCGTTAAAATGCTCGAAAAAACACACATTTTGAAAACCATTTTGACACTATGTCGTGGACCCCGGCTGCCACTTATTTGAATTATTTTAACAAATTATTCACTATTTTTTCCCCTTTTTCATATATATTATGTATTATAGTCTGAAAAAAATAATAATAAAGAAAAAATATAAAATTGGAAATTTTAAAAATATACCTGACATCGCCTAGGTCTTATTTAAACTAAATTATGTATTTCCAATTTACTTTGATTTATATTTTGGACAATTTCAAACGCTTTTCAAATTGTCTTTAATCAATTTTTTAAATAAAAACCCTTTAAAATGTCTTAAAAAAAACGGCACAGGTAAACTTAATTTTGAGTCTTAGTGGTATCTCCATTTTAAAAGATTATGTCAAAATACACAAAAAAATCATTGTCAAAAAAATTTCAATTAAAATTTTGTTCGATTTCAAACTTACTTTCAATTAACTGTTTAATTGAAAATGAATTTGGTATAAAAAAAATTTTCAGTTTTTATAACGTATAATAACAACATTGAAACAAATGCAAAAATTTTAAAAAGTCTCCAAAATTAAAAATATTGTTTAAAGTTGAAAATTCGCGTTTCTTTAATTTTGGTGATTTTTTTTAAATTTTTTTCAAATTTTGGTGTTAATTTTGGGAGTTTTTTAAATTTCTGCAATTTTAAGGATTATTTTTTAAATTTTGGCAATTTTTTTTCAAATTTTGCGATTTTTTCAAATGGTCTCGATTTTTTTAAATTTTGTGGATTTTTTTACAATTTTGGTGATTTTTTTAAAATTTTGTAATTTTTTCCAATAGTAAACAGTATTCAATTAAATTTTTAATAGATGTGAATAAAACTGTATGTAATTGAAAATAATATTAATTAAATAGATATAAATTATTTTAGTTGTTACTACAATTGCATCAACACGACCGAATTCAGTTTAACTTTTGCTGAATCAACAAATATTTTAATTAAAACTCAATTTTAGTTTTTTCTGTGTAGACATATTTAATTTTTAGTTTGCATTGTCTCAAACAATTTTTTTGATTATATTTTAGGTCAAAGACTTCGAAATCTCTTATGAAATGATTTTATTTATTGCTTTTTGTCGAAAATCGACTCTAACAATGATAGCCGCCCATTTGCAGGCGATGTTTTCTAACGAAATTTTAAGATTCGAACCATATAAAACTATTTCCTATTTGATCCAAGTCAAAAATAAATATTTTTATATTAAATTTATCAATAACATTGTTACTTTCTAACGAATTGTATTAAGTTTTTAAATTTGTCAAATCATTTCGGGGGGGCTCTAGCCCCCAAGCCCCCCCCCTAGCTACGTGCCTGGTGGACTCATTACCTTGTAGGGGGTAAAGTAACTGGTTACTTATATGGTTACATGGTGGGAAAAAGTAATGTGTCTATAAATAAATAGATTTTCATAAAAAAAAATGCATAACAATTTTTTTTACAGATATTTTTTTTTTATTAAATAAATTACGTGGTCATGCTTGGATTCGAACCTGGGGTCTCTGGTGTTTAACAATTAGTTAGGCGAGAACTCTACCAACTGAGCTATCGATACATATAATATTTTATTGCTTAAAATGTAAATGAGTTGTTGTGCTTCGTGTTTTCGTTCGTGATATCAAAAATATACACCATACATAGCTTAAAATGCTGGAATTATCATCTAAAAAATTGAGAAAAATCTCAATAAAACTTTTCTCTTTAAAATGTCAAATACGGGTGCTTTTTCAACATAACACGTATTACGGCTCGGTTTAATGTCGTCTATATCTAAAGTACAGTGTACTTTTATATCAAATTTATATGAAAGTGAATGTAAGAACTATTCGGCAAAGATTCGATATTCGAATACACTGTTTGAAACATCTCTATTTAGTTATCACACGAACGAGATATAATTAAAAATAGTCGTGTCAAATTACATATAATCGTTTTTAAAATTTTATGAAGTATATATTATTATTACTATAAGTACGTTTCCATCAAGTTGGAAAAAGGCAAAAGTTTTACCAATACCAAAATCCAAAACTGAATACGAACCTATAGCCATCTTACCGTATTTGTCTAAAGTTTTAGAGAGACTTCTTCACAAACAAATATCCAGCTATATTAATGATAAGGAAGCTATTAGGAAGGAAGTTGATGATGGGTTTTTAACTATGCTAGTGTTATTAGATCACTCTAAAGCATTTGATACAGTGGATCACGTTATTTTGAAAGAAAAGCTGGAAAAAAATTATGAATTTCTCGTCAACTTCTGCAAATTTAGTTGCCTCATATTTGAGAGAAAGGTCTCAGTGCGTTGTGGGCTTCGGCTAATGGACTAAGTCTCAATCTGCTAAAATCAAAGTGTATTGTAGTACATAAAAGGACTTCCAAAATTTTAATTAAACCAAATATTCACATTAATGGTCAACCTATCGAAATTGTTAACTCTGACAAAAATCTAGCAGTTTTTTTAACTCTACACTAACTTGGGCTAATCATGTAACTGCCGTTTGCGGAATAACATATGCAATGCTTAGGACGTTATGGCCGACTCAACACTGCACACCACTAAACATAAGAACTCTGCTAGCGAAAACATATTTAATGCCGGTTTTGATATATGGTTCTGAGGTCTTCTCGAGCTGTGATACTGAAAGCAGTCGTAGCTTCAACGTGGTGTATAGCAATGTTATAAGATACGTGTTTGGTCTGAGAAGGTTTGATGCTACATCAAGATATACTAAAAAGCTATATGGAGTTAAATTTGAAAATCTATTGCGCATTAGAACACTAATTTTTTTACACAAAATTATCCACACACGTCAGCCCAACTATCTGTTTAAACGTCTAAAATTTTCAGTATTCCATTCCAGGACTAAAAATTTAACAACTATCAGTCATCATAGTTTGATGTCAGAATGGCAATTTTATATAAACGCAATTCGCCTTTGGAACAGATTACCTATAGCAATTAAAAGTATCAACAACGCTTTAAAATTTAAAAGGAAAATCTTTGATTATTATTCTTAAATTGTGAACTTTTGATTTATTCTATATTTTACTATTGTTATTAAATTTAATTAGATTTTATTAATTTCTATATTTTTAATTTAAAACTAAACTTACAATGTATTGTTTTTGCTTTTTGAAAACCCCTGTGCTAATAATATAAGACTGTAGTCTTACAGTACAGGTTACCAAATAAATAAATAAATTAAGTTATATATAATTTGATACCACTGTCGACAAAAAGTAGAAGTCTTATCCAAAAATTTGTTTGGGGCCTAAATTCGGATCAAATCTGAAAAAAATGTATCGAATTCATACAATTTGATGTATTTTCGATACAATTATATGTTCTCGTTCCCATAAACATTTTTTTACTTGGGAATTTAAATATATGTGAAAATATATTTGTATTATCTGGGTGGGTTCCTAGCAATATCTTCTTTTTATCTTCCAGAAGATACATTGGCAACATTTGCGATATTTTGCCTCAGAATTTTAATATTTAACGGTCGACACAATTCAAATATAAAATTTAAAAATTAATATAAAATTTAGTAATATTTAATATAATTGTGTAGTACAAAACGAGGGAAAGACTTTGTTCCTCCCAATATATAGATATTTTGTTTTACAGTTTTTAACATTTTTAAAAGTCGCGATTTTATTCCCAATTTTATTTGTTTTTAACTAAACAATAGGTATCGTAATCAAAATTTTATGTTAATTACATATTTTAAAAGTGTATAAAAAAAATCAATGGTTATAAGAAACACCTCCTAAATATTTTTTTACTACTTGAATTAAGAATTTCATATAACTTATAAAGATTGAAATGACCAAAATCGAACCATTCCTAATCGTTGTTTTCTTCAAACTAATTGATTAATAAAAATAAAATTTATGATTTAAGTAGGCTATTATTATTTTCTCATTTTATTGCAATAAAAAATATTTCTGAAATTGAATATAGTTTTGTAAAACTTAAAAACATAAAAAACGTTATTAAAAACTTTAATGAATGCTTGTCAATTGAAAGAAAGCTGGAAAGTCGTGGTGAGTATGGCCTAAGGGATCTAAAAGCAGAGGAAATGGTAATAGAAGCTTTTAAAAAGGATCCTACTCGAGTAAGACTAAAAAGTGTTTTAAATCTCACGTATGTCCAGGCAGGAATGCAAAACAAAATTTATAAGCAAAAACACGCAGTCGACGTCTTTACAAAAAACAATTAACAAAATACAATTGCGTGATAATGGATGATGAAACATATTGCTCTGCAAACTTCCGGTACATTGCAGGACAAGACTTTTACACAGTATATAGTGGTGGCGAAACTCCAGATTAATGTATACAGAAAATTAAGTTCAAATTTCCAACGAAGTACCTGGTTTGGCAAGCAGTTTGTTCTTGTGGGGGAAAATCAAGTCCCTTCTTTACAACTGGTACAATAAATGGTGAAATTTATAGAGAAGAATGCTTAAGAAAGCGGCTTTTACCATTTGTAAGATCTCACACTACAAAACCGTTATTGTGGCCTGACTTAGACAGTTGTCATTATGCAAGAGCCACAATTCAATGGCATATCAACAACAAAATCGACTTTGTACAAAAATAATACAATTCACCTATGTCCAATAGATTAATATTGGACAATTATAAAAGGAACTTTAACCCTTCGTTGCATGATTTAATTTCCTTACAGAAAAAATTTTTTTGAAGTTTTATTCTTGTTGCGTGTTAAGTTATTATTTCAGAAATTAAATTTGGTGGACTTCCTATATCTATTTTAAGAGTTATGTAACATTGCATATATGCAATATCATGCAGCAAATCCATGGAAATGTATATATTTGCTTTTTTCATACTTTCACGATTTATCGATTTCAATGCTCAAAAAGTAAAAACATTTTAATATTAATTAAAATTTTAAGAAAAAAATTTGATTTAATTCATGTTTTTATTTTTAATTAGATATAGCTACAAGAAAGGTTGACATTATTTTGTATTTCAAAAACTATTCTGAATGAAATTTTTTGAAATAATTTCTTAAAGCATAAGGCTGTGTCTCACTTTTCGCAAAATTTATCCATTACAGCCCGGCAATTAGCATGTAATTCCGTTATACATATATCCATTTTGGCCAATGATCCATGTGATCTAGTCGAACTTCGTTTTGGGGAATTGGCAAACTTCTTGGATGCTTTCTCTAAAATTAAGAATTGTAAAAATATGAATGTTCGAATAAACTATTTAAAAAAAGATATATATATATAAACTTGGTACATACCTTACGGGAAAGATTTTTTGATACTTCTGAAGGCATTCCCCGAGCTATTGATGTTTTTCCCATTTTGCAAAGCGTTTCACCTACTAACAAACGAAAATTTGTATAAAAGCCAAGCATTGACCAAAGCTGTATCGACCATTTCTTAGGGCGTATTATGACCTTTCAACGCTTAGTACAAATGACGCAGAACGTTCTGGTCGGCCAATTGAGGTCAATACACCCGAAAATGTCAAAAAAATCCACGATGTGGTGTTGGCCGATCAAAGAGTAAAATTGTGTGAGATTGTTGATGCCATAGGCATTTCATATGGCAGTGTGGTTTCGATTTAAAATGATCAGTTGGGTTTAAGAAAGCTGTCTGCAAGATGGGTGCCACGTTTGCTCTCAATTGACCATAAACGTAATCGTGGCCAATATGGTGACGGTAACAAGAAACGGCGAATATTATGCCGACTTATTGGACCGATTTAAGGTGAATTTACAAAAAAAAAAACGACCTCATATAACCAAGAAAAAAGTTATTTTTAATCTAGATAATGCACTGGTGATTTGATCTACCAAATGCCTCGAAAATCTTTTTTTTTTTTGGAAGCGATACATAATTTGGAGAAACATTGGACTAAGTGTATTGAGCTAAAAGAAGATTATGTTGAAAAATATTTTTTTTTATTCAAAAAGTCACGGACTTATTGATCCGACCTAGTATAACAAAATTATCAACAGTTGCAACATATTCGCAGGATTCTCCGCGTGGTTTTACCATCATAATTTTGTCGTCTGGAAGTTTTAAGTTCGGACTGTACCCAGCGAGAAAATACCACAATTTGCTAGTGTGAACAAAACAAAATTATGATTACATGCATGGAATTGCATATATGCAATATAACAACATATAAGCAATACAAGTTCACATAAGTGCAAACGCATGAATTTGCACATATGCAACGATACATTACAGCGCTCAAGTAAATACTTTGCAATTAAAAATTTGTAGTTATTTGCAAAGAAAATGTAGTAAAATACTCAAATAATACTTACATTTCAGTTAACTTTCACAGGATTTCAGAATAATTAAAGAAATCAACACTTTTTTTCACTTACTTTAAATACTTCTTGTTTCAGCAACTAATATTAACAAATGTTTAACAAAAAACGCAAAATTGCAACAAAAATAGAATGTTTTGACATAAAAGAGATCAACGAAAGAACAAATAACGGTATTTGTTTAAAAGCGCAGTTGTCAGATACCCGCGAAGTCAACATTGCATATATGCAATGGCATGCAACGAAGGGTTAAAGAAGATAGGAATGACAGTGTCAACTGTAGAAGAGTTCAAATTTGGCAGCCAGAAAAGTGGATGAAAGTCTCGTGCAAAAACTAATTGTACGAATTCGAAAAAAGTGCGATGTTTTGCTTACCAATCAGCTTTTAATTAATTTTTTTTTACATTTTGGTAGTTACTCTAGATATATATAATAAAATAAATATAAAAAAACTTCAAAAGCTATTTTGGATATTTTTTTATTTAGAAAACAAAGTGGTTCGATTTTGGTTATTTCAACCTTTACTATAAATGGTAAAATCTTGTCACTAAAAAGATTCCACTTATAAACAATGATTCAAAATTTGTACTGGTTTTGCTGGGTTATTGTTATTTAAAGGTTAGCTTTTCTCATTACCAATACAGTTTTTAGCAAAAGTTTGCTTTGAATTACAAACAATTAACGCAAATTTGAATATCGATGGTTATAAGTGGACACTTTGTTTGTGACACCTTTTTTTGCAATTCATGGAACAAGTTACATATATGAAATTCTTATTTAAAGTAGCAAAAAAAAATATTTAGAACTTGTCATCTTTTGACCATATACATAAAATATGTAAACAAACATAAAATTTTTATCTACGATAACTATTTTTTGAGATATATATTGTATTTTAAAAGTTTAATAATATAATGATTTTTCCTTTAAACGAGCTTAAGATCCTTTATTTATAAATTTTAATTATTTATTTCCAATATTTCGTCTTCAAATTGGTTAGCTTCTTCAGGGAACAATTATTATAAGTCAACCGATATGGAGACAAAATATTGGAAATAAATAATAATAATTTATAAATAAAGGATCTTAAACTCGTTTAAAAGAAAAATTGAGCAATTCCATTTAATATCACCGTAAAATTAATTAATGTTTTCCGATTTTGATAAAATTTTGTGAGTGTGTGCGGTAGCTTCAAATTGTGTTGTGGGGACTTCACTGAAAATGTCATAACTTTTGATGTGTAAAAAATATCGACAAATTTATTTTTGCACAAGAACGGTTAGGTTTTGGGGTATAAAAAAACAAATAAATATTTAAATAAATATTACTTTAAAATCAATTTTTGGAAAAAATACAATTAAAAAAAAAATATATATATATACAAATAGCTACACATGTATTCTAAACACCCTAAAAATTTCAGAGTGGAAAGCTCCTTACTTAGTAAGATATCAGAAAAATGTAGAAGTATGTACACCAGAACATGTGTTATTTTTTTCAATAGTAATAGTAATTGTAGTTTTTCAATAGCAACAATTAAAAAAAAAATCTGGTGTACATACTTCTACATTTTTTCTGATATCTCTTTGCTAAAACTGCAGTTTTGCATATTTAGTTTAAAACTATCTATGAAAAAAAATTATTGTTTTATTTTTTAATAACACTAACAGGACATTTTAACGAAAACCCATTATCCAAAAAGTTGTAGAACAACAAACCTATTAACAATTTTTAGTCCGTTTTTTAAGTCAAACCCGGTATGCGCGATAGAAATCCAGATTTTTGGTAGATATTATTTAAAAAAAAAATAAAAACATTTCTATCAAAAGTTTTCCGCTTTTCGGCCTGGCCACACCACTAACGCGAGGAACTTATAATGTGGTAGGTGGGGTACCTGATCACGAGAAGGCATCTGTACTGACAGAATTTTTGCATTTCCTGCTGTGAGGGGAAATATCCCAATTTTAGGTCTGGCCAAACCGTTAAAGCTAGGAACTTGAAATTTGGTACTTGAGTTTCTAATCAGAAGTAGACATCTGTATAGATTTTTTTTTAGATTTTTTTTTAGATAGTTTTCTTTATTTTTTCATAAAATTTGTTTACAATAGTTTTTAGTTTGTATGACTAGTCAGTGTTGCCATGTATTTTTTTCAAAAAACTGTAAGAAAAAACTGTTTTTTTAAGAAAAATCTGTTTTTTTTTTTTTAATAAAAAACAGTAGAAAAAACAGTTAATATGTGCATTTTGAATTCAATTGCATTTTATTTAAACATAAAACAACATAAAAACATTAAACACATAACATATTTATAAATACAGAAAAAAACTATTTTTTGTTGTAGCCTAACTTTTAATTATACTAACAAAAAAAAAATGTTTTCAAATTTATGTTATTACAGATTACAAGTTGTGCTCTGTTATAAAACTACATTTTAATTAACAATAGGAATAATATGTTTTTTTCTGTGTACTTCTTTAAAGTAAAAAAAAAAATATAATATAAAAAAACATATTTATCACCCCTGTTACGGCTTTTATATCAGAGCAAAAGTGAAAATTTTAGAATTTTTCGGTGTTCTTGCAATTCAATCAGAACGTTTTTCTGAATTTATTGTATTTTTGGTTGTATTGCTTATACTCTTAAAAACTGTTTTAAAAAAACATTTTTTTGTTTTGATATTCTAGAAAACACTCAAACAAATTGACAACAATGTTAGAAGCATTTCTTAAAAGCATTTTACTTTCCATATTTTTTTTTATTTTCCATAAAACCATATGTTTTTGGCACTTCGATAATAATTACGAAAAAAATCGAATTTTTGGAAGCTTTTAGGATTTGAGAACACCAAATTTCAATTTCGTGTGATTTCACAAATTCGTTCTAATGGCAAAACGTTCTAAAGTAGGGACATGGGCGTATATTTATATTAATTATTTAACATATAGCAAAAAATAGCTACAAAACCATAAAAAAACAAAATAATTTATCACATTTTGAGATCTTACTTAATTACATAAAAATATCAGTTATACATTTTTTGAATAAATTTAATTTAAATTAAATTTCGTTTGATTCCACAAAATTTTAACACAAACAAATGCTAAAAAAGGGAATTAAAACTTACTACACAGTTGCATTCAATGCGTTGTATTATTTTTTATTGAAACATTTTATGCAACTTTTGTATTAAATTTATAAATTCAAGTGAAAGAAAGTAAATCGAGCAGATAAGCTGTTAAAAACTGGAAAAACTGGAAAAAAAGGCTGAAATTAAACAAAAACTGTTTTTTTTCATGAAAAACTGGAAAACTGTTACGCATCCTAAAAAACTGGAAAAAACAGTTAAAACTGGCAATATGGTAACACTGTTACTAGTTTACATCTTATATAAAGAAAAGTGGCTTGGTTTTATATAAAAAACCGTTTGCCAGAGTGTTAGGCCGTTACCTATTTAAAATTTTTACGTTCTATCCTGTTTTATTTATTTAAAAATTGAATTCATTTATAAGCATTTTCCTATAACTAGTTGCCTCTTTAACATAACCGTATAGATTTAACCAACTTGCATCTTCACCATTTAATATGTTCACTATGCTACTATCTGAAAGCCGTATATTACCAAAATGTTTCATTCTTAATTCGTTTAGAATAGGGCATCTTCCCAAAAAATGTTGCATTGTCTCTATTTCTCTTAGGTTGCACATTGAGCATAATCTTTGACTACCTATCCTGTATTTGTTGCCATTTAACCAAAGTAAATCACCTCTGGCCTTCATAATAAAACTTATTTGCACCATACTATAACTCTGATTACAATAAGTAGGACTTTTGGTGCGGTCGAGTAGTCTGTAAATTATCTGTTGACTTTTCTGAGAATTCTCAATATATTCTTGACGTTTTGACCATTTCATCACCTCTATTAAATTTAAACAAGAATTATTAAATGATAGTTTGTCATGGGTGTGATCGATGTAGCCGACGTGATATTCCAACATTTTATTTTTAAGGTCACTGTGCCAAAAAATATCTCTTTGCATTATCTTCGTTGAAAGTATGTGTGGTAATCTGTTAGTTTCATAATCATAAATGGTCCTGGAAATGTACTGTAAGTGTAGGCTATATGTGTAGAAGTGACCGTCTTCTTGCCCAGTTTCCAGCATTACAACGTAAGTAGGAGCACTTTCCCCAAGCCTTAAAACTCGTTTTGTAAAATACCGATGTAACTTATCCACACCGAATACAGACCAAATGCATTTTCTGGCCGAACAGTTCGGTAGGACATAATTAAAAAGTATATATGTAATACTTGTAATAGTAAATTAAAACTGTCGGTAATGTACCAAAAACATTTATACATCCATAAATAGAAACGCAGCCTAGAAATGTAGAAATTTTTTTTTTCAAAATATAATATATGCGCAGGGTTTTAAAGAATTCAATCCTGCATTCGATTTTTCATTTCTGATTGACTGTGGAATGATTGAATTCTCAGATCACAATATTACTAATCGAATGAATTATCAATTGGTCTCATTCGATTTTATTTCCAGAGTCATCAATTGGTTTTCTTCATTCATTTTATTCAATCGTTAGGAATTCAATCAATTTCAATTTCAGTCGATTTTTGCTCAATCGATTTAAAAAACCCGTTAAAATTTAAAAATTGCTAAAATTTTAAAATATCTTAAAAATTACCAATAATAAAGAAAAATATGAAAACAAAATCGAGAAAATTGAAAAAATCAATAAAAATAAATAAAAATAAAAACTGCCAAAAATAAAAAAAAATTAAAAATACTGCAAAAATTGAAAAAATTTGCTAAAACTGAAAAAAAACACAAAAATTTAAAAAAACATCTCCAAAATTGAAAAAAAAAAAAATCACTAAAACTTAAAGTAAATCGCCATATATTAAAAAAAATATGTAAAAATTTTAAAAAATCGACAAAATTAAAAAAAATCGCTAAAAAATTAAAAATAGCCACAATTAAAAAAAAAAAAGTTCACCAAAATTAAAAAAATTGCTAAAAGAAAAAAACGTGCCAAAACTAAAAATAAACGCTAAAATTTAAAAAAAAAAAATCCCAAATTTTATCGCTAAAATTCCAAAAATCGATAAAAATTAAAAAGAAATTGCTAAAATTTAAAAAAAATTGTCGAGAAATTGAAAATAGTTGCCGTGTACATTTATCTCTGTTAGTTTCAGAGGTGATGTTCCAAATAAATGCCTTTTTTCTCTACGTTGCTTAAAAATTCTTAGATCGCGCTGTTCTCGAAAACTAAAACAGAGCAAAAGGAGTATTTATTTGTAACATTGCCTGTATTTTGAAAAGTAACAATAAATGTGCAAGCACAAGTTTTTGTCAATATGTAAAATTTTGTCTTTAAAAATCGCATATTTTGAAAAATTTTTCATTTGTGGGGATTTTTTAAATTTTGGTGATTTTTTTCATTTTGCAATTTTAGTTTGGCTTAGGCTGTTTTAAATTCTCATTTGTGGCAACTTTTTTCATTTTTATTATTTTTTTTTTTTTTAATTTTGGCGATTTTTTTTTCAATTTCGCCGATTTGTTTCAGTTTTGGCGATTTTGGCAATTCCCAACCGATGGAGTAAAAATTCGACAAAATTCCCAATGATGAAACTCCCAATGATTGAATTACCATTGATTGAAATCCCAACGATTGAGTTCAATGATTGATAAAATCGAATGAGCTAAATTGTTGGAATTCCCCACTCGTAAATTCCAAAGAATGAATTATCTATCTGCGAATGATTAAGAAAAAATTCATTCGATTTAAAAAAATCGGGTTTGATTTTTAAGAAATTCAATCAAAATAGAATTCAATATTCAAAGCTCTGTTCTTTTATAGAAATATTGGTTGTTAAATTTTAATTATATAACACACTAATAAATAATTTTTTTGTTTTATTTAAAACAATTTTGAGCTATTTGTCTTCCTTACCGCAAGGTAAATATATATTTTTTGGGGTTTTTACGCATTTACGCATATTTTTAAGCATTTAATCCGTATATTTACAAGTAAAACATGTTTTTTGAGCGGAAATTCTGCAAAATTACTCAATATTTCTAAATTTAATTGCGTAGTAAATTTACGCACTTTTTTTGTTCATCAACTTACACGTAATGTGTATTTTTTCCATTTACACACATATAGTAAATTTACCCAACCTATAGTAGGACTACAATTTCCTACTATAAGTTGAGTAAATTTCAACAGAAATTAATTAGAGTGTGAGTGAAGTGTAGGTAATGTGATGAACACAGGTGATTAACAAAATTAGGGCATTACTTAGAAAAATAACTTAGTTTTCATTTAAATATATTACGTTTTTTAAAACTACCCAGGGAAAACCAGGAATAAGTTTCATCAATTATCATTCAATGTCACAATTTTATCAATATTTATGAGAAATTGATTTTGAGTTTATGAAATGTTTCATAAAAACTATGAAACGTTAGATTGAACGAAAATCTATGAAACATTTAATAAATATTAGCTTTTTCTTTTCTGGCATACAATCCATAAAACAAGCTGACTTGTCAGTGTATTTACTAGCACTCACATTGGCCAGTTCTTGCACTCCTCAGCAACAAATAAATGGATTAGTTTTAGGGTACAAATACTACAACAAAGGTCCTCTTGTGTAAGGGTGTGGTCATACAATAATTTTGAGCGTCAGGGGTGAAATTATTGCGTTGGTACATACAATACCAAAAATGAATAATGCAATATTTGTATGCATTTCAGTATTTATTTATTTTCTTCATATCCAATGACATCGCCTTTTGGCCATAATCGATGTATGTTTCTACAAAGACCGTCGAACATGTTATTCATTTCTGCTCTTAATAGTGATTTTGTTCCTATTTAATGGTGGTGGCAAATCTTGTACTTAATTTTGGTCGATTAATCGAGTAAAGCGAAATGTGTACCATTTTATAAAAAAAAATTGTTTCGTATTTTTTAAACAGTATTTTTTTTTACTAAAATATAAAGCAATATGACAATAACTTAAGGCGACCAGATTTTAAAAAATAAAATAGATGACATAAAGAAAAAAGTAAAAAAAATTACTTTAGAAAGGTTGAGGTTAAGAAGAAGAATAAACATTTTTCTCTAAAAATTATAAACACTATTAATTTTTAAATCAGACTAGACTAGTTTCTTTTTTTTATGAACAGGCGTCATCAGTGATTTTCCATTTAAATTGTATTATTATTTGTGTCTTGTCGGATTGTCTCTAAATAACTAAATTGTTTCAACAACCTGCGGCTGTAAGAATCAAACCAGCGCATCTTCTTACATTATAAACGTAACTATACCAAGTCATGACCTAAACGGTCATCAAACCCCGATCAAACCCAAGAGTACGGCCCCAAATGTAATGCAGTTAAATTGCAATTTTCTTTCCTATTAGCTTTTTCTGTTATTGTATATTATACTCAGAAGTGACCATCACTAACAAACACAAATATTCTATTTTTAGATTTTTGTTTTATTTTTCCAATCTCCTCCGTCTCTAGTTCACAACGTTACCAGATTGACTTATGGTTTTTACGTTCAGTGTAGACAACTTTGCGTTTATGTTGAGACATCGCACCGGGGCAAATTTTATAATGTATTTTAGTACAGTGTTATTTTTTAACGTCATATAGTCAGTCGCGATTAATTTTTAATTAATATGCATTTGACAAATTTAATTTGAAAGGTTAAGGTTAAGAAGAAGAATAAACGTTTTTCTCTAAAAATTACTTATCAAGATGTAAATTTACTTATCAAGATGTAAAATTAGTTAAAAAAAATAACGAAACTTAAAAATTCATTGCACTAATTTATTCAAAATTTTTTATGGCAATATCTAATATAATTAGCTTATTGTTTATTGTACTTTTCCAATTCGTGAACTTTCTTTAAATTCATAGTATTTTGCAAATAAGTGCTACCATTTATTTTCAAAAGCGAAGTTCAGTCAGAGTATAAAAAAATAAAGTAAGAGTATAAATAAATATAAACACAATGGTAAATATTGATTATGTTCTTAAAACTAAAGAAGGCACAAGATGACAGATTATGAAAAAAGATGACAGAAATAAGACATAAATTTTATGATCACAGCCAGTTAAAATAGATCAAGGGTGCCCAAGCCCTATGCGCTTCGTGCTCATTTGTTTCTGTAAAAACACTTAGCTATAGGCTGTGTGTTTTAATACACACATAGAGCACTCAGCACTAGCAATACGAAATACACAAACAACTTTGTCTTATTAGTTTTTTTGTCGTTCTTCACTGTATACACGCAAGTGCAAAGCAACAACACTTTCGTATGCTTTGCTGGTAAACATTGAAATATTGTTTTCTTTTTTCTTTGTATGTATTGGTTTTTACAATAAAAAATATTGAATAAAAATTAGTTTTTCTTTAAATGTATTGGTGTTTGCTCTTCCATAAGGAACTCTTGGGCACTCCTGAAATAGATGAATGTCCTCTTAAAAACAGGACGTATTATCTCTTAATTTAAACCTTAATCCCAGTAAACATGGCAATATTGCCTAAAAGAAAAATTATGTTACAGCAACAATCGTCTTCGTATTGCAGAAGACGCCCCATTAGTCCGAATACTTCTAAGCAATACTGTTACCAATATATCTTCTTCCAGAATATATTTAGGCAATATAGTTGGATATCGCTTAGATATCATTTGGAAGTTAAATTTATGATTACCTCCCAGAAGATAAAATCACGAATTTGTTTAAGTTTTTTGAGATATTTTATTACAATTTAATCAGAAATCAAAATACGCATCATTAATACATTATATTAACTTTACTTTTGTTCTTTACTGCATTACATCTATCAATCGGTCCAACAATCGCCTTTCAGGGGCATGTGTTTTTTTGGAGCCCTGATGTAACCGTGTTTGCTGCAAAGAAGAAAACAATTTTTAATTTGAAATGTCTTTTAAACCAATGTAATGCATTTTTTAAAAACCCTAAAATTTTGCAATTTAGTTCTCTGAAAGTTTTTCCCAAATTTTTATATTATTTTTTTTTAACATTTTTTCTTCAATTTCTATAAACCTTTCTGCACATGACAATAGCTTTTTTATGGATATTTTCAAATATTGCCAATATATCTTCCAAATGATAAAAAGAAGATACCCAGTCAGAAAGAGACAAACGGACCTCTTTAGCAAGTGGTACAAGTGCTTTCCCAACAACATGCAACATGTGCTTTCCCAAGCCCAAACTGATAACAACAAAATTTCCATCATTGGCAAAATGTTGGTAAAACCACGGAAAGGTGGCCCAAAAATAAGTTTTCCAAAATAAAATTAAAAAAAAAAGTTCATGTATATTTTTTTTCGCCCCGACAGGATACGGGCCCTGGCCGTCAGATAGGCAGCCGACAGATCTAACCACTGAGCTAACGAGACATAAAATACTCGATAATTTAAAACGTAAGTAATTGATAACTGTTGGGTAACAGTTGGCTGTTCAAATACGTCAGGTTCAAATACGGCATAAGGTTTGATGGAAAAAACTTGACAACGCTTGGAAAACAAAAAAAAAGTTGGTCTTAAAAAAGCTTTTCAAAAAACAAAAAAATTAATTTTATGTGAAAAAAAATATTAAAAAGTTTAAAAAGATCACAAAAAATGTTTGCCTGTTCGTCTGAAACAAGTGTTCTGCCAGTAGTTTACTTACAAATCATCGGTTAGCCAGTGGCATACCAGTCCTTGCTTTTTGTACCACTGGAAAATTTTGACTGGGTATGTTGTTTTGAATATCTTCCACATGAAATATGGAAGATTTTACCGTAATATCTTTTGGTGGTTTGTCTTCTAAATGCTTATTGGGATATCATGTTAAGTAGGGGTATACCTTTTTACATACATGTCACCACGATATGGGAGAAACGATATAGAGCAAAATTCTTCCGCATTAAGACCTATATCTAAAATATCACATTTTTCGCAATTTCTAAAAATAACTCAAATGATAGTTTATGTAGACATCGAAACTATAAAGAAATTAGGACCAAACGGTCCGAAATTATAATATATATATATACATATGTATATATTCACCAAAAAAAAAATCTCAACAATCACAAAACTGTAAGTGTTAAAACTTTTAGCAAGATTCGAATTGAACTTAAATGATCGTCAGTTTTTGTTGTTACAACTCTGATTGGGTCGCCCACTTTTTTCTTTCATTCGGATCTAATAAAAATAATAAATATTGGAGAAAAAATCTGTCTTCAAAACTTCAACAGATTTAACGCGAAATACTTTTTAACGATCGTGAAGCATAATATTTTTGATAATTGCAAAAAATATAGAAGTTATATCCATCAGGTTTTCTCAAAGTCGAAAATTATGAAAACCAAAGAAGAAACTCTATAAAATGTCAAACACCTCAATAGTATACTATTTTAAATTTTTTTTTTTTAATTTGATAATAATATTAACAAACGTTTATTTTAAATTTTGATAAAAAATATTTCGGAACTCCTGACTTTGTATTTATTGTGTGTGTGTTTTTTTTTTTGTGCATTTTTAAGGAAAAATTAATTATATAAAACTATTGAAATTGCTCGAGTTACTCTATTAATTTTAAAATCTTACTCGATTAATCGAGTAAATTCAAAACCTAAAAATCGAGTTACTCGTTTCCTCGAACAAACCAAACCCGTGCAATTTGAATACAGAGTATCTACAGAGAATCCTTACACTCAAAAAAAAAAGTTTGTAAAGTCAGCAAAAAATTTTGCTGAGCCAGCAAAATTTTAGTCAGGAGGATGCTTGCAAAAAAGTTGCTAATGTCAGCAAAAGCTTTTGCTGAAAATCAGCGAGCTGATTTTTAGCAACAAAATTTGTAGATTCAGCAAAAGTTTTGCTAACACTTAGTAGATTAGAAATACAAAAGCCTTGCTAAAAATTAATACATTTTTTGCTGAATTTTAGTAGACTGAAAAAAACGCAACCAATTTGTAGAAAAATTGTAATTTAGTTAATTTATTTGCTGAAAATCGTAAAACATATTTTTGTGATTCTTTTAAAAATAATTTACTATAATAACGAAATATAAAAATTTTCATTTTTCCACATTGACAACATGAATTAAAATAATATCTGAAAATATATAGAAATAAATATATATAACATAACAAAAATTGTCTTTCAATTACTTACATCAATGGTTGTCTAAATGATGCTATCGCAACTACCGAAAATAATTATAGAAACGAAAAAATGAACAAAAACAAACGAAACGAAAAAAAAACAACCCTTTTTGCAATAAGAAAAAGGAACCATAAAAATCTACCTAAGATGTGTGTCTTTGTCTTTCACTTTACTCTGTCTACATTTCTGTATATGTTTGTTTGCAATTTGACCACACATATAAACATTTAGTTTAAATAAATAAATATTTTATTTTGTCGTTTATTTAATTAATAGACAATTATTTTCACAAGCCGGTGACAACGCAAAATTTAAGTTATTTTAATCCTCAATTTTGTTTTATGTATGAAAAAGAGATACAAAAACTTCCACGGTTGATTTTTTTATATGTCTTATTAGAGTTGTACTTTTTAGTATCATTTTCCTCTTCTCTACTACATCTTGACATGCCGCGACATCTACTTCATTCTGCGTATATCTTTCAATCTGGTTGTCGTCCACACTATTAATGTGCTTATCAGCACAATTTTTTTTAGCAAAATTAATTAGTAAAACATTAGTATATTCGTAAAGCATTGGTATAAAACAGTTAAGTGCTGAATAAGTATAACAAAAATTTTAGCTGAAAACACGATTTCAGCAAAAAATTTTGCTAAAAAATAATATACCTGATTTACAAGACGTTTTACTAACTTTTCTACTAACTTATTTTTTTGGGTGTACTACGGATTAAATTTTATTAAAGTTTAAATTTATTAAAGTTTATTATATCCAAAAACATTTTGCTTTGTGACAACTAAAGCGCTGAATCACTCCCACCAAAATGTACGTAATATGAAAGCTTTTAACTAGCTTAACCCTCTAACTGGCAAACCCACCTCCAGACGGGGTACTTTAAATTGGCAATAACTGCTTCAAAGCCTGTTCTATAATAAGAAACCCATCTATTTCGATAGAAAACCACACATAGAGAAATAAAGTGCCAACCGATTTGAAAAGTGCATATTAATGGTAACAACTTCTAAATTCAGTTAACACCACGACCTTTACATTAGATTTGCTGAATATTTTGGATGTTGAAACTAAAATTCAATTAAATTAACAATACTTTGTTATGAAAACTAATGTAAAGTTGTTCCAACCGTCTAAAATTCACAATAACCGAATTAGAGTTGTAGTAACCGAATTTCAGTTGGCAAATAGATAAATTTTTCTCTGTGTGAAATAACCATTTGTGTTCGTTTTTTTTGGCACGTTTTGGAGGCGAAAAAGCGATAAAGTTATAATTTCGAAAAACTTCAAAAAATAAATATTTTGAAATGAACACAATTTTCAAAAATCTTGAAAATATATTTATGTTGACTGGAAACCGTTAATATTTAACATAAAGTAAGATTGAAGCTAAAACTTTTCAAAAAATGCTTTAATTTGGTTCAAGGACACACAGGATGTAAAGAGCTTCAGGTGTGCTCTTTGCACCTGTATTAACTTGAAAACGTATGGGCGGATTTTTGTGAAATTTGGCAGATAGAATATATTTAGTAGTATTAGCAAAGCATTTTAGTTTAATCAATATAACCCGAAAAACGAAAATCGCCATATCTTAAAAAAAAACACAAACATTTTAGTTTTTGGACTGCAGATATATCTTGGTATGAAGAATAATTTATGCCCAAACTTATTAATATTTAGGGATTAGTTTTTGAGATTCGCTCTAAACCTATTTTGGTCCATATCGCCTAAAATAGGCATTGAAAAAAATTTGGCAAAAATAACATATTGTTTATTTTCGTACCGAACAAGTGGTCTACATTTGATTACAAATAAGCTTAAGTCGGTTTGAGGGTTAATACTAAATTCGAAAAGGCTTAAATTTGACGACTTTAATTTTATAGAGCAAACAAAATTTTCATAATCTTAAGAAGCATCCTTATGTAAATTGTTTAATTACGTAAATTTACAAGTATTTAACATGATTTCAACCCTAAACGCAATTAATTGCGGTTTTCATTTTAAGTTCTAATAAATGCAATGTTATTTTTTGAGTGTATTTTAATAATTGTTGGGGGGTGTAATATATGTTACGAAATGCGACACTTACAATAAGATCTTCAAATTAATGAAACTTTAATTAACCCGAGCAGAAACTATAATTTTAAGATTTTTTATTTGTTTAAAACTTAAAACCGTCATAATTCTTGCGCCGTTAAAAATAAATGGTTATTGCGGATGGATTTAGCATGCTCCAGCATCGTCTAAAACTAACAGAAAATGTTTTTATAGCAGGCGCGGGTCTAGGGTGAGGGAAAATGTGACATTTCCTCCGACAAAATTAAATTTTTAATACAAAAATATAAGACATAATATAAAATTTTGTAAAAACACTAACTTAATCCCGCCAAAATATTTTCCTGGATCCACCCCTGTTTATAGTATGGTATATTTTGTCTCAAAATGCCGAAAATTTTTGCCATTCCTCACATAGCTTTTTTAGAAATTTATTTATTTTTAAAATAATCCAAATTTAATTTTTCAAATTGTATTGCGTTGTCTAGATTTTGTAATTTATGGCGAAATTTGTTCAAAATGAAAACTTGTTCTTTATATATATCATATTCGTGACTTTGTCTCTATAGGACTTTGTAAGCCTCAATTTTTAAATAGATTATAAAAAAATTATGCGGCTTTATTTTGAGCTTAATTAAAAGGAAAACTTCACTAGTGTGTTAAGAAAACCCAAGTGCTCTTTAAAAATATATATTTTTTAATGAATATTTAGAATTAATAATGAAAGTTGAAAAAATTAAAATGTGCGAAATTAATTAAAAACTAAAAAAATTCGTTTTTTTATGATATCGAAGAAAGGCAAATATAATTTTAGGATGTTTACATAAAATACATCAGCATTTGAAGGCAAATGTAAGCTTTCAAACGATATATTTGTTCCCCTAAGTCACATCATTTTTGTGTAAAGGGCAATTCAAAATTTATAATTGTTGTTATTTGGTTATAAAAAGCGTAGAAAAAAATATCTGAAAAATCGTGGTACGCAGATTTATGTTTATTTAACATTTCACACCATAAAAATGGTTAAGTAATAGCTCTCAATTGATGCATATTGAAGTGCTGAAAACGGAATATGTAACAAAATTTGGGTGTTTTTTTTAGGTTTCAACGCGCGATTTCAGATTTCAAAAATGCTATATTTTGTGCAGAAAAAGTTCTTTTGCCACTGCTTTAGAATTTTTTAATAGTACTGAAATCTTCAATAACATCCCTACGGGCAACGAGACATGTCCCAGACGACATGCAGGATAACTTCCAAGATGGCGGTGACTCGTCCAATATCGAAATTTTTATTTGAAAAAGATATATCAATTTAACATGGCGTTGTCATTGGAGGTGAAGTATTTTCACATGTCGGGCACCTGGAGCGTGTTAGGTGATATGTCTAAAAAAAGATTTTTAAATTAATAATAAAAAAATAATGTAAAGCAAAAAAACACACGCCAACAACAAAATATAGATCAAATGCAGTGCTGCCCGTAAATACAAAACTTAAAAAACGAAGAAGTGAAAAAACTGTTCTACAATAGGTCCTTGATTAACCAATCAAGGGATATGTCCTTTAAGGGAAATTGATTTTACATTGCCCATAGGTAATATTTTCAAGAATAAATCTGTTTTTAAAAACACTTCGCATATAAAATAAATTTGCATAGGTCAGGGGGCCAGTTCATAAAATATAATTGACATAGTTTTACCCACGGCAATGGCCATAATAGGTCCCGCTTTAACCAGTACCAGGATATGTTAAGGCAATTGGCTGCTCATTGCCCGTAGGGATCCGCTACCTGCATAAAAAAAATATTTTTGTTAAAACTACTAAAAATAACTTAAAATACTGCTAAAATTAGTATATTTTTTTTGGTAAGCTATGACTAGCAAAAATAAATCTGTTAAATCTTCAAATATTTAGTTATACACTCACAATATTTTGTAGCTAAAATCAAAGCAAAACTTTAAAAGTACTAAACACATAGTTGAAAATCTTTCTAATTTCTTTTCTTTTAAATGAAATGTTTTTTTCATACATTTTTAACTATTAAAAAATTACCTCAAAATCCGTCAAATTAAAAGATTTTACTTCATTTTTACTACAAAAAATAAAATTCAAAATTTAAAAAAAACTCCCAAATCCATAAAAATTAACTATTTTATTTTAACTATCAAATTTCTTTAATTTTTACTATCAGTAGTTTTTTTTTAAAAAACGGTAAAATAAGTTAAAAAAACCCATTTCTGTATATTCCTTACAAAACAAACAAATAAAATACAAATCAGTTAAAATATTGTGAGTGTATTTGAGCTAAATTTTAGTTATTTGAAAGTGACAAATAAATCTACTGAAATCAACGAAAATTGGCCAAATATTAGAAGACAAAAAATCATCAAACATTTTTTATTTCAGATTTTTTGAATAAATGTAAATATAATAAAAGTTATATGAGATATTTTTCTGAAAATTATGAAATGTGTTACTCTGTTAATTTACCAGTGGTTCCTTTTTGGTCAAAAGTGTAAAAATTTACCCTATATCGATCAAATTACATTAAATAATTATTTTTATTAAGTGGGTATTTTTTGTTATCAATTTAGATTCTTCACAATCTTGTAGTCATAATTAAAATAAAGTTCCATTTATATTTTTTATAGGCTTAAAGATTTTTTAGATAAAATACATATAATTATTATCTAATATAATTTAAGTGACATTTTTAAGAAAATTACCCAAACTTGAAAAACATTAGAAACATTAAAAATTTGTTCAATTCTTGACAACATATATTGTACAATTTTTTTCATCTTCTCTTACTTTTATAACCAATTAGTGTTTTCTATTTGAAATAGTAAAATTGTAATTATGATCTCAAACCTGAAAATTCGAAATTAAATGAAATCTTAAAAGATCAGCAATACATAAAAAATGCTCAAATATACAATTTTCATAAAATGTCCTGGAAACACAAACTCGAATTATAATTTGTCCAATTTATTTTTCTTTAAAAGAACTATTTTATTATAAAAATGGCAATCGACATCTCCTATTTAGACATTTAACAAAATCCTAGAAATTAATTAAAAAAAAGACGTTTTAGCATTATTAACAAATTCTTGTGGGTCATTTTGGATTCCAGGCTAAACGAAATATTTGAATAATTTTGAGTATATTAAATGAATAAATGAAGTAAAATATAAGTTTTTTCGAAACTTCGAATTTTGGAAATTTTTAACATTAGAATGACCGACTTATTTTATACCTACTCTGCTGGTTTACTGGTGGTTTTTAAATACTCTTCAAAAATACGAATCATCAAAAATAGCATATAGCAACATTCTGTTCTAATTATTGCTTAAACCTCAAACATTTCAAAATGCATTAAATGCAATTTTTAAGTGCTAGACTTGTAGATTAGATTGCTGCTTCAACCGTAATGATCGGATGAAAAATGTATTTTTGACGAATTTTTAAATAACACATGTCATTTTGACTGGGCAGGTATAAAAAAATTATAAAATTATTTTTCTCGTTAACTAACAGGGAAAGTATCCTAACCGATACATTCCGATTTTAATGAAATTCTGATATGTTATAAGGAAAAAAATCTAAATCTACCGGTATTTTTTTCTTAAGTGGGTCAAAAATTACCACATTTTTCGTTTTTTGCAAGTTTTCGGTATTTCTGCTGTCATATCGCTTTTGTAAAATTTCGTGTTTTTGTTGTTGTTTATGCTGAGTAAACCCCTGAAATTTACAAAACTATGTTTGGGACACATTTTTTTTCCTATTTTTATGTTTGAAAATTCATCAAATAAGATATTTTTTCGTGATTTACCGTAAGTTTGATTATTTACGGATTGTTTTGCATATGAATGCAAAGCTAATAAAAAGCTATATAACATGATATAGAAATAACCTTAATGATTTACATAGAAACGTTTTTGTGAGAAAGCCCTACTTATTTGACACATTTTGGGAGCCTGTCTGAAATTTACGAAATATGAGACAAAACATATGATTTAAAGTAATCTAAAAAATATGAAGATTGATATGCATCTTGACCCATTCCATATAAAACCATCAAAAATATTCAATTTTCTACCAGCACCCCCTTCAATTTTAACAAAACATGGTATGGAAGGTAAGTGCCATATAAATATATCATCTGACATATTTAGCTCTAACGGTTGTTGAAATATAGCGTTTTAAAATATGAAAAAAATCATAAATTTTACAAAAGTAGACGTACTTAATCGTACATATATTTTTAAGGGTTAAAGCTACACAGAAAAAACTAAAAACGGGTTTTAATTAAAAATTTTATTGAATCAATTTTTTTGCACCTACCACTGAAATGATAGTATTAACTAAAAAAATGTGCAGACAGTTTACTAAAACTCTTTCAATTAAAATAATAATAATATGAATTAAAAGAGTTATTGTTTTTCTTTACAACCTCAATTAAAAAGTTTAGTTAAATTGATTAAAACTTTAATTGAAACTTGAACAATGATAGTATTGAAAGCGGTAACAATCCCATTCCAAACATCAAACATTCATATGAACTAGTTTACTCACTGTATGAGAACTAATATACATATGAGTTTGAAGTTAAAGATTATAATCATTGATCAAATAATAAATTAAAAACTTGTTTGATGTGCAAGATCCACCTCTGGTGGATAATCAATACACGTTTTTTGTTTTTCTCTCCTTTTTATAACAAGTTTTCAATTTATTATTTGATCAATGGTTATAATCTTTAACTTCAAACTCATATGTATATTAGTTCTCATATAGTGAGTAAACTAGTTCATATGAATGTTTGATGTTTGGCATGGGATTGTTACCGCTTTCAAAACGTGTTCTGATGATGGGAACCTAGAAAATTCCCGAAATAGATCTATCAACACATTCCTGAAAGGGTCAAATAATAAATTTGAAAACAAAAAACTCTATAGATTATTTGTTAGGACAATATCATAATGAAGAAATATAGAGTATGGCCTCGAACTTGAATAATTTTCATTGCACAATTAAAGGTCAAAAAACATAATTTTTATTTTTAATAAAAATTATAACAAACTTATTAAATAATATATTGATATAATTAAACCTTTGTTTGATTATTTAATCTAAATAAAATTAAAAAAATTAGTTTGCCTAATTTTTAAAAATTTTGTATACATGTTATCAACACTGTATGGATATATTAGAAAATTCAATAAATTTTTTAATTGAATCAATTAAAAAAATTGTTTAAATTGCCATTGATATTCAAACAATCGATTAATTAGATATCTTTGGCCCATAATTTTTTCTGTGTATGTTATTCATTGATACCTCATTTTAAAGCCACTGCATGACAAATACTTTTTATAAAATATGCAAAAAAAAATTATTTTTTTTATGGTTAAACGCATTTTTCAAGATCCGCTGTTTAATACGCTGTATTTCAAAAAACTGGTTTTCTAAAATTTAAAAAAAAAAAAATATGTTAATTATAAATTCTTCCAAATCTAAAAAAGATACTAAATATGGTAAAAAAAAATTATTTGGTAAAAAAAAATTTTCAAAAGTAGTTGCATATAATTGCCCATATCTTTTTAACGGTTTAAGCTACAAGAGTCATTGATATCTCATTTTTAAATGCATTTTTTTTTTTAAAATCCTTTGTTCAAGCCGCATGATTTCCAAAAAATTGTTTCCTAAAATTTTTAAAAAAATATATGTTAATTATAAATTCTTCTTCTATACCGTTACCAAATGCATATGTTTTTTGAGTTATCGGCTTTTTAGTAACAATTTTTCACATTTTTATTCATAACTCAGGATACCGTAAATTTTTTTAAAAATAAAAAAAAAAGTTTTTTGAAATACAGATATTTGAAAAGCGGTTTTTGAAAACAATACATTCTTCTGTGGAGAAGTAAATAATTTGTATATACTAGTAAAACCAGGATTTAAGTAGCTTTAAAATGATGTATCAATGACTATCGTAGCTTTAGCCGTTAATGATATGGCCTATTGTGTACAACTATTTTTTTTAATTTTAGAATAGATTTTTCATATTTAGAAACGCGATATTTCAAGATCGGCTGGGGTTAGCTGCCCTACGAGGGTTATAGCTATATGATGAACATTTTCTATAACAAGTTTGGTTGAAATCAGAAGGGGGGAGGAAATCGAGTGGTTAAATCAACCACTGTTTTCAGTCAATTTTAATTTCAAATCAAATGTGTACTATTTTTGTAAGAAAATTTATCAAAGAACATACTTTTGCGCATTTCAACCTACGTTTTAAGTGTAGCACATTAATGGAAAACTTATAAAAACAACATAATTTGAAGTAGAATCAAATCAATATCTTAGTTTGGGTTGTAATGCAGTTTCTTTGTTTTTATTTTAAATGTCACTCATTTGTAGAACAAATTAATTTTTTTAATAACCTTGTAGTTGATTTAAAAAAACAAGCCACTTCAAATTACTGTTTTATGATTTCACTTTCACTTTTTACAGTAGTTTTTTGTTATTTAAAAAAATAAAAAAAAAATGTGTGTTTATTTTTTACTAACATGTGGTTAATTTTTTGAGCACTAAAAAACAAATGACAATGTTAGTTGAATTTACTGAAATGTAAGTCGTCCATTCTTTAAGTGAAATTTCATTTGTTTTTAACTACATTTGCAGTGTTATTTACCTACATAAGTAGTATTTTAAGTATAAGGATTCAGTAAAAGGTTTTTTCTGCTGGGTGTACATTAATGTTCATGAATAAATATTTGCCTTAATTGTTGATCTTCTTTTTTTATACATATAAAAATAGTTTTCTGCTCTTACAAAAAAATACGTTCTTTAAAACTCTCATATCACCATTAAACCACGTAAGTTTAAAATTATATTTTTTAGCCGCCCAAACTTGCATTAAAAGGAAAAAAGAAACAAAAAACTTTTGGAATGTTTTGAAACCCCATTTTTACCCCCTAGATTTGATATTTTGCCGTTGAAAATGTCCTCATTATCTCATATTCATTCATGGATATTATCCTTGTAAATTTTTTTTTTGCACCTGAGCACTTTGAATTCACAATTTGATTTCAATTTAAAATAAATTTCTGCACAAAAACTATTCAAATAGTAATGGCAGAGTAGACAAAGGTTTTTTTAAATCCAACATCTATTGAATAATTTAATAATTTTTAAGAAAATAATTTATTTCCCAATTTTTTTTAAAAAAACATTAAAATAAAATTATTTTTCAGTGAATTAAAACTCTCACAAATATGTAGTAATATATGTACTTTAGGGAAGTCCCCGCTTTTATGGAAATATAAAATAATATTTTAAATTTTTTCCCACAAACTTAAACGTGATTTTTTATCAAAATATAACTGTAATAAAAAATGAAAACAAATGTTTTGCCAATTTTTATATAAATTGAGTTACGTTAAAAATTCGGAACTAGTTCTGAAGTATTTTAAAAAATTTTATTTTTTTCAAATTCTCCGTAAAGAAATTTATTTATATAGTCAAATATCTAGGATTTCTCTAAAAATCAGCGCAAAATTTTTCAATATTTACTTCGCAAATTTTTTGGAACAATTTGTTCCTGATATTAGGAATGTTTCTGCAATGATCCTACCAGCAAAAATGCTGCTGATTTACAGAATTTTTTATGATTGTATGCCAACTCAAGTTTCGCGTTGAAACATATTCACTAAAAGAATTGATGGACATTTAAAAGTCAAAAATTAAAAAAATTACTTAAAACTTACAAGAGCTTTTTATTCATTTAAAGGGAATTTCCATATCGCTGTTTGGTGAAAAGTTGTATGTACTTTAGCTTAAAAGTGAAATCAAAATTTTTCGATTTTTTAACTTTCGGAGCTTTTTCCATAGGGTTTAAGCTCCGTTTTTTGAAAACAGTTAATGCAGCACACAATCTTATAAAGAATTGGCGTAAATTTTTTGAAAATGTATGTATTTTGCGTCTGGCATTCACAATGATTGTATATTTAATTTTTTTTTAATTTTAACAATATTTTTTTTCTTTTAATTTTTAAGATTTTTTAAAATATATATGTTTTTAAATTTTCACATTTTGGCAAGTTCTTTAAATAGTAGCGAATTTTTGAGTTTTTTTTTAACTATGGTGATTTTTGTTTTAATTTTGGCATTTTGTCTTTGTTGTTATTATGGGTTATAAAAATAAGAAATATTGTGTCAACCAAATTCATTTTCAATTAAACATTTAATACATATTATTAAACTATTAATTGAAAGTACGTTTTAAATCAAACAAAAGTTTAATTGACATTTTTCACAATAATTTTTTTCTGTGTATAATCTTATTTATTAATTGGTAATTCTCAAAAGGCATATAATTTTAAGAATATACGTAAGTAGCTTAGTTTTGCCACCTGTGAGTTAAGTAATCAATTTCATATGTCTTTTAAGTTAATATTAAGGAAATTAATTATAAGATTATTTTCATCAATACAAACACTTTGAATGTGAAATTTATTACTTAACTTTTACTGGCATTCCGAGCACCAGAATAAAGTTTTCTGAGTACATTATTATTTTAGAAAAGAAATTGGTTCCATTTATTGAAATATGCTACAAAGAAGATTTCATTTTCTAACAAGACAATGCCTCAATTGTTTTCCGCATCAAAACTACTTTAAGAATATTTGGAAGAAACGAAGCAGTTATTGATGTGAGGAGATCCATTACGGAAGAACTTCGAATAAATTTGGTAGACAGTATGTCTGATCGAATTTTGGAGTTGATTCAAGAAAAGGAGGCCTCACGCATTATTAAAACTTCTGTTTTAAAATATTTTGAGTTTTTGTAAATTTTATAGATTTAGTTAAGTGTATTTATAGTTATGAAGCACAAATTGATTTTGTTATTCCTTTCTAAGTAGTAAAACAAAAAAAGATATAATATTTTTGTTAAATATTATTAATTTTCCATTGGGTTTACGTTTATGCCGGTTAAACTCTTCTACTTTTTTAACTTACGAAATTTAGTGAAATGACTGTGTAATTATAGTTTTGCAACGCAGTGTACACTAAGGCAGACAAATCATAGAATTGATTTTGTCAGTTGTATGTAATGTCTCGGTTTGTGTTAAGTCAATTATCGTTTTCTATTGCGGACTACTGAATTGTATTGTCTATTATGAAAACTATCCAACTTTTTTAAAAGCAACAAATAAAATTTGATATGACAATATTAGATTTTGGACTTAAGGCGGAGCAATATTCTAACAAAATATATGAAAATATAGAAAGCCCAAAAAAAAACAATTTTTATATTTTTAATACAAAAGTTTAAACATTTTTGAAAAATTTGTAATTTTTTTCGTGAATCTCAATCTAACCGAGGGTTGTGCAGTCTAAAATTCAACAATTTGTTTTTTTAAGGAATGTACGTGCATTCTGAATAGCAAGGGGCCAAATTTGCAAATCAATTAATTATATTCAGAATATTAAGTATATTGAAGTAAAGGTCTACATTTACTTCAATATACTTCAGATTCATGTCAATGTCTGATAAACATCATTGTGGAACTCTAAAATGTTACACTCTTGTATTTTGGGCTCCCTATTGTACATGTGTAGATATATTTATTTATTGCATACATACGTACACGCAGAAAAATACTGGTGGAATATTATCGAAGCGATTAGTAATTATACAACTACATAAGTTTAAAGTTAGTTTTTAAAAATTTTTGTAAGATATATACAAGACTTGTAAACTAGCTTGAAACTTATGTAGTTGTACTAAGTACTTTTTTGATAATTCCCCCAGTTTTTTTCTGCGTGTATATATCTGTCAGATGTTTGCCCATGCTACTTTGCAATAAGGACACAAAAACGACAGAAACAATGACAAAGTAAGTTTCTGTATAAAACAAAAAACAATTTCGATTGGAATGGAATGGGTGAGAAGGACTAAGTTAGGATAGTAACGATTTAACCCTCCATAAGGGTCTATATAAATAAATATATGTACATACTTATAAATGTAGTAGTATGTATTGTATGTGTTTACATTAAATTTCGTATGAGATGTCTGTATATGGAATTTTGTACTTGGCTCAAAAAGTTCTACGAGTATGTACTGAAAAGCTTTGGAATTAGAGTTAGTCGTATGACAAAGTATACATGTGTGTGTTTGAATGTTGTTGTAAAGGAACAAACATTCATATGTACCTACACTATATACATATCTGTATGAATTTAAATACATATGAGTCAAGCCATACCAACTGCCACTCTACAAAATTATATAAACCAAGGAAATAAATCTATTCGATCCATTTTTGTTCGGTGCTCAACAATCTTATACTTTGGCTAAATTTGGTATCAAATGAAAGGACTTTCAATGAACTATCTTTATAAAGACTGAGATCGAAACAAGTGTAATACGAAAAATTCGTAATAACGTTCTAACGCATTCTTCAATTTTTATTAAACGTGGTCATTTATGGAAAATAATTTCATGCAAAATTTATATTAAATGAGAAGAATTTATGAAATTTTAAATTTACATGCAATTTATGGGCATTATCTAAAAAATGCCATTTTAGGAATTTTACTATATATCAGGGATGGCAGGGAATACCGCTAAAATAGTGCCTCCAACTGACTATCGTTATCTTTAAAATACCGTTACCAAAATAGTTGAAATACCATTATCCGTAAAATACCGTTACCGATATAACTAAAATACCGAAACCCTTCAAATACCATTACCGAAATAAATAAAATTCCGTTATGGCGAAAATACCGTTACCGAAATAATTGAAATAGCGTTATCATTAAAATACCGTTACCGAAATAATTGACAAGATCAGATAAAATAATTGCTGTGAATATGTATATATTTTTCCCAAATTTTCTTCATAAACTAGCCAATAACTAAAGTAACGTTACCCTTAAAATACCGTTACCGAAATAATTAAAAACTGTTATGTTTAAAATAACGTTACCGAAATAACTGAAATCCAGTTACCGAAATTAGTAAAATACCGTTAACGCTAAAAACCGTTACCGAAATAACTGAAATATCGTTACGCTTAAAATACCGTCACCAAAATAATTTAAAAACTGTTATGCTTAAAATAACGTTACCGAAATAACTGAAATCCCTTTACCGAAATAAGTAAAATACCGTTTACGCTAAAAACAGTTACCGAAATAACTGAAATATCGTTACGCTTAAAATACCGTCACCGAAACGAAAGAAAATAGCGTTACCTTACTCGCATCGAAACGGTTGCTATTTATTTCATAGAGGTTTGGTTTGATGCAGGCGACCTTTGTCAAAACTTTTAAGCATTAAGCGTTAATCACTTTTATTTAATAAATTCAAAATGTAGTTCACTTAGAGCTCAGCTTGGAAACAGTCTGTCGCTTCATTTTATTAACTTGAAATTACATTTTAATACAAAATTCAGTATTCGCCAATTCAATTTACGAGTATTTAATTAAGTTACTTACCGTAGAGTGCAGAATTACAGTAGTCCACGCTTAAATGCGCAATCCAAAATGCATAGTTTACAGCGCATTTAAGCGGGCATTAACTTATCCGAAAGCTCGAATTAATATGCAGTAACGCATTTAGGAATATATCGCATAAATGCGTAACAAGCTCGGTTAATTAAATTAATTAAAATTTATTTTTTAGCACGATTTTGTGTTTAATAAAACGCATTCAAGCAGTTAATTTCGATCTGACTTTACAAATTTAACTCAGCCAACGGGAATAATTTAAGCGCGAACGCATTTAAACGGAAGTACTTCCATGCATTTTGAATGAAATGTATTTTTGCAAACACTTTTTGCACATTTACGCGGGAACTACTGTGCCATTTGTCTTCAGGTTGGGATATGTTTGACCATTTTTCCACTATGAGTAGGGAATGCAAAATTCCGCTCTTTTTTATTTACCGAGAAGGCGGGAAATTTATTCGAAATTCCCGGGATACCGCCCGAAAAATAAATTAATAAATATGTCACACTAAATCATATATTCTGTATGCAAAGATTTTTTTATAAAAATAAGTCTCCATTATTTTTCTGTGGTTTTCTCAGACGTTTTACTTTTTCTTAAGTGTGAGCAAAATTGACTTTTTAATAACAATTCTTCTAAATATTTAATAACAATTCTTCTTAACTGAAAGTATTTTGGAAAAATTTTTATAAATGCAAAATTTTTCGAAACGATTTAGAGTGACTTTAAATTTTTAATTTAAGTCGAAGTTTAAGTTAAAGGGTGAGTTTAATTCCTTAGATGAAGTTTACAAATTTTCTTCCTTTAAAAAGTTGTTTCAAATGCTTTTTGCTGCATTATAAATGTAAATATTTAATGTTTTTGTTTGAAATTGTAAAATCTAAAATATCCCGGGATTCCCAAAGAAAATTCCCTAGATTGCGGGAACAGAAAATGCTTAGTTTCCCGGGAATCCCGGACTAATAATACCGGAATGCATTCCCTAACGACGAGCGAAAATCAAAATAAAATATGATTATATTTGTTAGAATGCAATTGTTCCATTTAACTCAATGCCGAAAAATATATTTTATCACATATTTCAAAGCAAATGGTGGACGAGATAGACGAGGTCAAATACAAAAAAATTATTTTTGGTAGACATAAATTTATTGTCTTTTTTGAAACAATTCGATCCGAAATAAGGTAAAACAACGCTAGTTTCCAAAAATGGGATTTTTTAAATTTTTTGCTTCCATGTCTACATTTAAAGCGGGGATTGGAAGAGACTTACCCAATAAATTAAGAATATATTGGAGTATCTAAAGGATGTTTTTTATTTTAATTTAACACAGAAGAAGTCATTGCGTAGCGTAGAGGAAGACCCCGTCAATGGTGACCGTTATGGAGCCATGATTACTGACTTTCTTTCGTCAATTGAACAACCATGATGTCCAGGAGCTGTGGTTTCAACAAGGCAGCGCATTTATTTATAAATAAATAAATAAAAAAAATAGCTTGTGCCACAATAGACTTATTAAAGGAAACATTTGGTAACCGCATAGTTCCACGTTTCGGGCCCGTTAATTGACCTCCAAGATAGCACGATTTAACGCCGCTGGACTATTTTCTGTGGGAATATGTGAAGTCGCTAGTCTACGCCGATTAGTCCGAAACGATTGACCACTTGGAGGACAACATACGCCTCGTTATTGTTAATATACGGCCACAAATGTTGGAAAAAGTCATCGAAAATTGGACCTCCAGATTAGACTACGTCCGAGCCAGCCGTGGCGGTCATATGCCAGAAGTCATATTTAAATTATAATGCCAGAAGATTATTATTTCGAATAAAGTAAATTTCATGTCAATTTAAAAAATTCATCTTTGTTTTGTTTTATTTCAGAGTTTTATACCTCTATAAAAAAAATCCTTTACAACCTCTTCCGCGACCTAATTGGAGTCGTGCGCAAATTTGAACTGTGTGTTAAAATTGATATTTGTCTTAAAAATGTGGCAGCCCTGTTAAAAAACGACATGTATGGATTTATACATGAGCACGCATTTTTTTTTTTTTTTTTTTTAAGAGAAGCATCACTCAGGAAATTCTTCCTATTAATTAATGTGTTGCTTTCTTTGGAAAGGGGATAAGGGAAAGATGAAGGGCTCCAAACATGTCAACATGGCGAATTTATTGAAGCTTTTTTTTCATAGCCCTGATTCATTATTTTACTTCGGTGGGGTTAAGTGCTACAGAAACACCGAAGGTTGGCGCAGCGATACATATAAGTGATAGAAAACTCATACATATTATTTTTCTAAATTGATGTTGTCGTCTCCGGGAATCTACATCTACACCCACGGCGGTATATGGACATTTATGAACTCGAATGTATTCATACACACAGAGAAATAAAGTGCCAACCGAATTGAAAAGTGTATTTTAATGAAATCAACTTATAAATTCAGTTAGTGCAACGACATTTCCATTGGACTTCTGAATATTTTGGGTGTTACAACTAAAATTCTGTTGAATTAACCGAACTTTGTGCTGAAAACTAATGTTGGGTTGTACCAACCGACTGAAATTCGTAATAATCGAATTTGAGCGGTAGTAGTAGAATTTCAGTTGGCAAATATCTAAATTTTTCTCTGTGTGTATGTAAACATGAATAAGTTCATACATGTCCATAAATGGATACATATATGTTGATTTTTAACCGGAAACTTTCGATGCGGATGGGGGGAATGTATATACAAATCAAAAATTTTTTAAGACAATTCGCTCTATTGATAACCGTTATCAAATCCGAGGTGACTTCTTCATTTTGTTTCATATAAACAAATACAGTTGAAAAACAGCCTTTTCATTTTTAATACAAGACCTTTAAGAATTTGCCAATCGTGTTTATCTCTTATGGAGATGAATGTGGATATTCTGCTTTATCGACATGCATCTTTCCAATATTCAAGAAATACAATTAAAGTGCTGCTACAACAAATTGACAAATTTGTTAACTTTTTTAACTAAAAACCTTAAGTAAAGTAGTACGAAATTTATTACAAATATAAAGTATTTTATAAAAATCAATACATTCTTACATTAGAAGATTTTGTCTTAAAAATACAAGACTTTGTCATTAAACCCTCCATCCCATAGTGCGGAGGGTATATTCACTTTGTCAAATGTTTGTAATTCTTCTAAAAAAAAATCTGGAACCCCATAAACTATATATATTCCTGATCAGCGTGAATAGAGTAGTCGATATAGCCATGTCCGTCTGTCTGTGGAAATACAAAATACTCCTCCAATACAGAAGAAGAGTTGCTAATTTTCAGTCAAATTGTTTGTTGATATCATGAGCAGTTTTCTAGTGAAAATGATCAAAATCGGTTAACGCGTTCAAAAGTTATGAGTGAAAATTTGGGAAGACCTCTAAAAATTTTGATGCAAATTTTAAATTATTCTATTTACATATTTCATCATACATACTACATACGTACATTCAATGCTTATACACAAGAATATACGCAATCAGGGATGGCTGTCAATATCGCTAAAATACCGTCCCCGATTCTAACACCTTTCAACTTACTACCGTTATCCCTAAAATACCGTTACCGATATAATTGAAATACCGTTATCCGTAAAATACCGTTACCGATACAATTAAAATATCAATACCTTAAAATACCGTTAACGAAATAATCTAACAAGATCTGAATAAAAAAACTTCTGTAAATAGATATATATTCCCAAAGTATGATCATAAACTAGCCAGTCATTTAAACTTGGGCATAATGGGGTTAAAAATTGTGGTGTGAATTAACATTACCTGAATAACTAAAATAACGTTATCCTTAAAATGCCGTTACCAAAATAATTGAAAAATCTTTTTCCCTAAAATAAAGTTACCGAAATATCTAAAATAACGTTACCGCTAAAATACCGTTAGCGAAATAAATAAAATACCATTAAAGCTAAAATACCGTTAACGCTAAAATCCCGTTACCGAAATAACTGAAGTATCGTTACCCCTAAAATACCGTTACCGAAATAAAAGAAGACAGCGTTAACGGTAGCAATAACCACATAGAATCGGTTACCATCCATGGTCACGATCAACACTTAAAAACAAAAAAAAAAACCAACAAAATATTGTTGTTGTTTTTTTGTTTTGTTTTGAAATACAGTATGTATGTATGTATGTATGTTTGGTAGCAATCGCATGCAGTGTTGCCAGGTTTAACGATTTGTCGTCATTTTGATGATATTTAATACCCAAAATCACTAAATGACTATTTGACGACTTTTGCTTCCAAAATGACGATTTTTTGACATTGATTTAATATGTCAGCAAGATCTACTTATTTATCATTCTCATAAAATCGCCGGATCTTTTATTAAATTTATATTATTTCGTTAAAAATTAAAAAAAACATTGTTTTTTATTGAAAGCTATCCTTTATTAGCAAATAATGATGTGAAATATAATTTTGCAAAAATGCAAATCCTAGAATTGAATAAAACTTAATCCAAAGCAGGTTCAAGCCACGGTCAGGATTGCATTTAATAAATAAACATTTCATATAGATGCAATCAAACAATAAAAACCATAACAAATAATTACAGTATTGTCAAAAAGGATTACTAATGAAGGTTGTGTTACCAGAAACTGCGCAGTCTAATTCAATTAAAAATGTTCAATGTAGTTATGATTTTTAGAAAAGTATGCTTAATCTTCTCTACCACGCCTATCTCAAACAATTGAAAATATGTGCATATTAATTATAGTATTAATTGCACACTGTCTAAGAAGACGATGAATAAAATTCAACAATCCCCAATAATCCAAACCGCATTTATTTTTTTATAAATTCATTACGGGCTTAGCTTAATTTAGTTTCTGTGTTTATATGTTTAGAACATTTTTTTAAATTTTTATAAAATTTAATTGGTGTTAGATTTAAATAAAAAATAAAAAAAATTTTATGTTAAAAAACAAGGCATGGACTTTTTTGCGAAACAAACGGATCTCTAGCCCGAATATATTTCATGTTGAAAGATGATATATATACAACTTTAAATGAAACAAAATAAATCCAAAAATAAATCCGGTGCTTAAAAAACAGGCCTAATAATATAAATAAAGTGCCAAAATTTAATAAATAAAAAATATACCATTAAGTTTGTTCTATAACACAAAAATTTGTACAAGTGTTTACTGGAAGGTTTTCCTTTAGACAAATACTCAGTAAAACCTGGTAAAAAGGGATAGTAAAGTGACAGTTTGATGCCAAAGAACTTACAAGTTTTTACTGGATACATTTTTGCCAGTAAGAATTTGTAAGATGAAAAAAACATATGACTAAAAAAATATGCTTGTATTTTTAGTAAACAAAAACAAAAATTAAATTTTAATTGTTTATGGATTGAAAGTGAAAAATATTAAATAATTAACTATGGAAGAAGTTAAAAAACATTTAAATTATTTTTGGTCGATAATTTCAATTAACTTTTTCCTTTTCCATAATGACCAGTTGATTTTTTTTTTTAATATTTAAAACAAGCTGTTTAATCTAATTTAATAATTCCTACAAATTTTCTGTTCGTTTACTTTTTTGTAAATTTGTCTTACTATTTGTAATTTTGTTACTGAGTAGTTTTTACTGAACTTTACAGGAAAAGTAATCGAACAGACTTATTGTTAAAGAATTTCCAAATTTTGTAAAAGAATTTAAGATTTAAAAAGTTCTGCTACTGAAAGCCAGCACGCTACCAACTAGCCTACTGGGGCACACAATTTCAACATTTTATAAAATGAATATCGTTGTAAAATATAATGATTTTCGAAGTTTAAACCAAAGAGAAGTGTCAAAAATCGTGTTATATTACAACGATAACAAATGAAATGTGAATAACATTATTGTATTTTATTTTTTATTAAAACTTTATCCCTCTTCTAACAAATATATTTTATTTTGACGATTTTTCAAAATATGATGACGATTTCGACGATTTTTTCTAGAAAATTTGACATTTTTATGCTCTGCAAACCTGGCAACACTGGTTATGAGTGCAAATGGTTATGAGTGCTAATTTATAAAGTATTCTTTTGTTTTCCAGATACCAGGCTTGCCATATACCTTTTTTTGTTAACCCCAACAAATCAAAAAATCATCAATTAGAAAAATGGTTGAACAAAATAGTTGAGTTAAAATTCTTTATTTATTTGACTGCATTAACCGGAGTTGCCAGACAAATAAATAATTAATTTTATTTTAAATCTCGTTATCAGATCAAAAAAAATATCCAAGAACAAAATCCCCGAATTCAACAATGTAAATTCCCAACTTTTTTTCGTACACAATTTTACTTATTCTCATTCTCAACCTTTAATAAATTTGCAAGGAAACTCTTACACTCTAATGACATTTATTACATTACATTAAAGTTAAAGGACATTTACTTTCAGAACTTTTTTATTTAAAACATATAAGGTGCACACTTCATCTTAAAATCTTTTGATTATATGCATTTTTTTTCCTTAAAACCCCTAATTTTTATTTGATACATACAAAAATAATCTAAATTATAGTATTGATGTGTAAAAACCAATCAATAAGAGTCGTAAACGAGAATTGCACAAGCAACTAAGCTGAAAAACAATAATTTGAAATACCAGTTTCTTTAATTTTTTGTGTCTCGAAAACACCCTAAACACTCGAAAGATTTTCTGTTATAATTTTTGACATACTTAATTTTATCACACTTTCCGTTTTACTTATGTAGTATAAATACATGTGTTGTAATGTAAACGTGTATTTAATAATTATTTCATTATGTATGTCTCCGCAAGCGTAATTTCATTCACTTAAATTTATCTGAAATTCTGATTATACGAAACTTGTTTTATGCGTTTGTATTCATTGCATCTCTTGTAACGATCCAAAAATATATTTTAATAATCCTTATTTCTTTCATTATTATATACACTCAGGAAACTTCTGCTTTAAAAATATGTAGTTGTTTGGGTTGTAATACAGTTTCTTTATTTTTAATGTAAATGTAAGTCATTTGTAGAACAAATAAAATTTTTAACTAACCTTGTAGTTCATTTAAAAAACAACTGACATCAAATGACTGTTTTATGATTTCACATTCATTTTTTTACAAGTGTTTTTTGTTATTTAAAAAAATAAAAAAAAATAAATTTTTGTTTATTTTTTTACTACCATGTGGTTCATTTTTACTACAATTGTTAGTCATTTTTTGAACATTAAAAAACAAATGACAATGTTAGTTAAACTTAATGAAATGTAAGTCGTCCTTTCTTTAAATGAAATTTCACTTGTTTTTGACTACAATTGCTGTCGTCTTTACCAACATAATTTCCTAAGTGTAGTAAAGAGACGATTTTTATATACAAAACAACAGGCGAATTGTACAACAGTTTTTTTTAACATCATAAGGAACTTTAAATATATATATATTTTTCACGACACGTTCTTCTTTAGGTAATCAGAAAAACCATTTCACCTTTGAAGACCCACTGTTATAAGCATGCACAATTTCAGATTCATTTTAGTAAACTTTAATTAAACATTTTTTTCTTTTGAAACATCCCAAACATTAATCAATCAGTCATATTTTGTTTTAATTATAAAAACAACATAATTTTTGATATTTTTACAAAGAATATAGATATTAATATTGTTTGCACTTTCCCTGGTTAATGAAAACACCGAGATGGAGGGTATCCAAAAATTCGGCACAGCCGAATTTAATCTTTTTTTATACCAAATTCGGCACATCGGACTTTAATGCTTCCACTTGTTTTTTAACATTATTTTAATGATCGGCATTTGTAGAGCAAAATATAAGCTTTTAAATAAAGAAACGTTCGACGCATTTGGTGAGATAGTAAAGATGTTGTAGTAAAAGCAAAAAGAGAATATTTTAAATTTAACTTAATTATTCTAAAGAAAATAAAATCGTGACCCCGGTCTAACGAAAAGTATCAAGAGAGTATATAATAGCCCTTAATTTAAAATATATATCAGATAAATTTTAAATTTGTTATAGCCAAAATATTAAAAAAGTGGAAATTCCACTGATTTTGACTACTTTGGAAGGATATAAAATAAATTACTTTTAAAAATCGGCCACGAGTAATTGTTCTGAAAGTTATCCAATTATTTTTATTCTTTGCCAATTCGTTTAAAACTGTGGGCTGTAGGTAAATTTGCTTCAAAAAATATAAAATTTTCCCAACTGGGCCACCGCTAGAATTAGAAATTGAAAATAAAAAATATCAAATATAATAAAAATAATAAAAAAATATCAAAAATACCACAAAAACCCAAATCTTTGTTAAAACTGCTGTTAATGCTCAATTAGCTGGTGTGTAGCAAGCAAATTTATCGCCTCACGGAAATTAATAAGAGCCGTTCAAAAAAAATTTTTTTTTTAAATGTTGATTTTGATCTCGAAAAACATTACGATTTTTCATCTGTATGTCAAATAATTGCTATAATAATATAAAAAAAATAATTGCTATAATAACACTTTTTAACAAAAACACATTATTTAAAAAGTTGTAGAAAAACACAGCTATTAACCATTTTTAGTCCATTTTTTATGTCAAAAGTCAAAACGGCATGACCGGTTTGCGCGATTCAAGTCCAGTTTTAACGCTGATCTTATTTTTTACTCCCAATGTATCATAAAATGCGCGGGGAGTAAGAAAAACGTAATTGCTTTTTTGGGACAGTGCTGCAGTTGCAATAGTTGCAACATGTTGTTGCTTTCTGGAGAAAAAATCGCAAAATTTTTTTTTTTTTTTAATTTCTATTTTAAACTAATATAGTTTTTGAATGGAACAATATATTGAATTAATTTTTCTTTTATTTAATCTAGAATTTAAATAACCAATATATGGAAAAATAAATTGTTCCCGATTTCGTCCTGCTATTCGCAAAAAAAGGACCTGAGTCGGACCAAATTTGGAATTTTATATTTTCAAATTGGAATATCTCGGAAACTATTAGAGATAACCTACACATGTAAACACGTTTTTGTTAGTCTCGACTAGAAGATTACAAATAACTTATTTGAAAATCGGTTTAGAAACAAAAAAAAAAATGGATGTGCAAAACGATATTACGTCACTTAAGCTAGCTTCAAATGTCATTGCACTCGGAACACTAAGTAAGAAATAGCCTAATTATTTCTAAAAATTTTGTGATATATCCCACACTTACCTACCTCCAAAAAAAATTTCGTTATTAATCACTTTTAAATTTGCATATTTTTTAATATTTTTAAACTAAATTTCTTTCCCCAGTAAAGAAATTTATTTATATCATCATACAGGGAAAAGGACAATTTTTTTTTTTCAGAAAGCTCATATTGACATTTAAAAATTTTTTAATTAGTGCTTCGATGTTGTTTAAATTTACCTTTTGAACGATTTTTTAAATTTAAGTTGACAATTGTTAATTTTTTTTTTTTGAACCTTTCGACATCTTCTGGGCTGAGTTTTTTAAAGCTTAGAGTTATGACCCTAAAAACTACAAATTTTAGACTTTATTATGTATCACACTTTTAGTTTTCCAAAAAATAAATTTTTTTTGTGAAAATTACCCGAAATCATTGAATTAAACCTGTGAAAATAAAGCTGCTAAAAATTAGTAAAAATTGAAGTTGTACAAAAAATTGATGAAATTATCAGATTTGTATACTAAATATTAGTAAGATAACAGCCTAAATTGAACTTTAAAATTTAAATATTTTTTTTAAATTCGAGTAGGTACTAGTTAACTTTAAGTTAATTGAAAATAGCTATTTAATCTGCCAAAATCAGCAAAAACTTTTGTGAATATTTGTAGACAAAATATAGCAAACATATATTGTAATATTTACAATATTTACCTTCAATTTATTTAAATGCAACAACAGTATAGTTACCCTGCTAAAATTAACAAAAATATTTGATAAAAAATTGTATACTGCTGAAAAAACATTGAAAATTTAAAATTTTTGTGCGACTATTTTTGTTTAATTATATTCATCAAATTGTTTGCTGTTTTTATCATATTAATTTGTAACTTTCTATGAACTAAAATTTAGCTCGAATTTAACAGATTTGTGTTTGCCATTATTATATACACTCAAAAAAATAAGTTAGTAGAAAAGTTAGTAAAACATTTTGTAAATCAAGTACACTATTTCTCAGCAAATTTTTTGCTGAAATTGTGTTTTCAGCTAAAATTTTAGTTATACCTATTCAGCACTTAACTATTTTGAACTAATGTTTTACTAATGCTTTACTACTTTATTTTGCTTAAAAATTGTGCTAATAAGCACATTAATAGTGTGGACGACAACTAGATTGAAAGATATACGTAGAATCAAGTAGACGAGGAAATTTATATTAAAAAGTACGACTATTGTAAGTCAAAAAATCAACTATGGCAGATTTTTGTATCTGTTTTTCATACAAAAGAACGCTAACAATGATAAAACAAATGTGTATTACAGAAACTTTAATTTTGTGTTGTCACCGGTTTGTCCCCGGTGTGTCAAAGTAATTGTCTATTAATTAAATTACAGATAAAATAATATATTTCAATTAATAAACATTAAAGGTGTATTTGTAAACTAAATCTATAAAGTGATTATTAATGTAGTGTGGTCAAACAGTTCCATACATTTTTTCAATATTAAGAAGTTCTTTGAATTAATGCATTAGAACTATACCAATGAACAGCTTCATATGATTTTTTAAAAATTTCTTAGAAGCCTAAAATTAATAAGAGGTTACATAAAATGATTTATAAACTATGTTGAACATTTGAGAATTAAATCTTAAAACTAAAGTTTGAAATTATGGAATTTTTATGAAAAATTGAAAAATTTAAGTCTTTGAAATAATGTCATAGCTTTAAAGAAAATTTCATTAAATTTATGAAGACCCAATATTACTTTATGCAGTTATTTATAATGATATGTTGCAAAATATATATTCATATAAAATTATTTCTCTTAAATATAATTACATCTTTCGTCATATTACACTTCATATAGTGCAATATGTAAAAATATATAATTATATATCGATATACATATATATGATTACATATGCAAAATACATGTAATTGCATGTAAATTATCACAAATAAAATTATAATTTTTCTGTTAATGTGAAAAAATATTCATGATCTTTAACCGAACTAACCAACAACTCACACACAATTTATAGATCAACAATAAAAAAAAAAAATCACTATTAACCACTCACAAGGTACAGTGCAAAAATTCGCTTTATATATGTATATGCTCGACATATGTTGAAAAACGAATTAAAATCTTCAATGTTTGATATTCCTTCACTTACAATGTAAAGGATAAAATATGATGACATTTGAAAATAACTGCCAGTCAAATTTTCAACTTAATTAGTTGAACTGGCAACTGTGGTAATAATTAACAGAACTAAACATAGCTTTATAGAAAAAACAAGTTCGGAGTAAATTTCGTTATACTCAAACTAAGTCACGTTATGTTTTTAACTTAACTAATTGAGGTAAATAGATGATGTTTACAATTTAACACTTTAAGGCACGAAGAATGTTGATGAAGGCCGTTGCGGGCTAGAAAGTTAACTCCATTCATGCATGTGTCAAATACCTTTTTTTCTAAGTGTTTATTTCTGTTAATTAAAGTAAATTATAACAAATAAAATTATAATTTTTCTGTTAATATGAAAGAATATTCATGCATGATCTTTAACCGAACTAACCAACAACTAACACACAATTTATAGATCAACAATAAAAAAAAAAAAAAAATCACTATTAAATTTTATAAAAAAAGTTTATGAAATATGTTTTAATGTTAATAAAAACCTCTTGGATACACTGAAAGTCTTCATTTAATCGACGAAAAAAAATTATATTATATTGTTTAATTAATATCATGAAGGTAAATTCTCTTAGTGTGGTCGAGGTACTCTGGCATGTCATGCAAATTCGATTATATAGACTAGAATCGCATGATTTTTGTTTTGTTCCCAGGAATTTTGCGCATTGCTATAATGACACTATCCTATCCGCTAAATTAAATTATGATAATGTAATGAAAATACAAAAATATCAGGAACGCGGGTTTTATAAAGTGGACTTGTAAACTTCCCCGAACATAATTTTGACTACAGTAACTCATTGATATTAAAAGTTACATAACCTCAAACTTGAAAAATTTTTAAAAATCAAACTAGAGTGACTTTCGAAAGTGAAATTGATATTATTATTTAAAATATTGAAATAGTGTTATTTATTTGACAATACGTCTCTAATGTTTCAAAATGATGGACTTGTTTTTTTTTTTTTTTTGAAATGCATTTGTTGTTGTCAGTCTGGTCATTTTAGCATCCGAATTTATTCTTGATTATTAATTTATAAAAAAAATACAAGATTAAAATTCTGTTACGATCATTTGTTAACTAAAAATTACAAATATTTAATTATTAAAAAAAAAAAAAAAATTAAAATAGGTCTTATCTAGCAATATTTCATAAATGAAAAATAAATTTGGATGCTAAAATGGCAAGCCTGGTTGTTGTACCATATTGTAACTATGGGCTGCCTAGGTAACTGCTTTAGGATACATAAGTATTTTAAGGTGCTTCTCAAAATTTAAGACACAAATTATATTTTTACTAATGTTAGAAAATTAAAATTGTTCATCGTTGAATAAATTATAAAAAAATGTTTGCAATTTTGTGTGTTATCTAGCGAATTTTCGATGAAGTTACACAAATTTTAATTTGACACCATATTTGTCAAATGTTTGCAGGCACATTTGTGTACTTTTTGGACGTTTCCTAAAAATTCTAATTTTCCTTTTCAAAATTTATTCATTAGCCAAAGTTTTTGTTGGTTTAGAGTTTGCCGCTCTAATAAAATCCATATATTTTATTTATTAATAACGTAAAGGCCTGGTACAAATTAGCCACGAATATTTGTAAGAAGAACTATTTACTACTTAGAAGTAAAATGCTGTATTCTGGGACAATTTTTTTTTACTGATGTGGTAATATTATGTATTCAAATCACCGTTTTTCACCATACGAAATAAATTCCGATTAAAGCCTTTTCTACATATAATTTGATAGTTGGTACCCGGCTAAATCTTTTCATATATGGATTCATAAAGGTTCAATGTATGTTTGTACATGCTCATAAATATGCATGCACCCCGAAAAAGTACGGTAATGGCTACTTATTATTTTATACATTACTTTGTAATAAGTAAGTATTACCTTCTACATTACTTTAAGTAATAAAATAATGTGTTACCAATAAGAAACTTATAATGCATTACTCTCATACAAAAAATAATTGGTGAACAATAATAGATTATTCATCTTATTATTTTCAGTCAAAATATAATGATACAACATTTTCATTATAATTTGCCTTTTTGTAAGCTAAGGGGTAAGCTGTTAGTAATGGTATATCTTAAACGAATATACATAGAAGAAAAATGCATTTATGTTTTAAACTATCAAATGTAATATGCCTCGGTAGAGCAGCCGTCTGTTCATCTGACGACGCAAAATCGATTACCGGCTCGATTATGTTTAAAAAAAATTGATAATATTTTTTTTGTTTAATTCCACGACATATAGGATTCATATGTGTTCATAATAGTTCATAGGTGATCATAGAAAACCCAGTCCCCTAGCACGCCCATGGTTACCATATGGTAACTGGGCATTCTGAATGTCCTGGAGGCAGGATCAAAAAAGGTTTTTTTATACTTAAATCATAACTAAACCATATATAGAAATCTTTCGTTTCGTGTTAAAGAAATGAAAAGTATTTTGTGCTAAATATTCATTGATATTTCCCTTATCATCCCAAGCAAGTTTGATATTACCCAGACATACTTTTTAAAGATGGACTGTTGGCGTTGAATGCCTCATATTAAGGAGAAACTTATTTATGTATACCATTTTTACATACTCCTCTCAAATATACCTACTATAATTTGGTGGTGAAACATTAAGCCAGCAAAATTTGGACATTTTTTTGAGGGTTCCTATTCTATGAGTCGAACATGAATCAAATAAAACTCAAATTTTTTAAATTTCAAAATTTTATTGTCAAAAACTACTAATTTTTTGGACGAAAATAGAATCATAAAAAGAATCATAAAAGAAACAAAAATTTCAAGCAAATAATTTAATTCAAAAAATGGTTCAGAACTGACTCAGAAATGTAATTAAAATTGAACATTTTGTGAACAATTCAAAAATCGCCCCAAAAGAGAATTTATTTTTTAGACTATATAATTGTTTTATATATCGTACATTCAATGAGAGAACTTCGAAAAAGGTAATTTTTTGTCCTCCAGCCATTTGATTTTGTTAAAATTTTGCATAGGATCTAGGATGTATATTACTCACTACTACTTTCAATTTCTTATTATTGTGTATACTCACGTTTTTAGTAGTGATCTTTAAAGATCCATATTTTTCAAAGTAAATGCACTATTTCAAAAATTTAAAAAGCATTGAATGTTTAAAAAAAATTTACAATTTCAATTGTTATTAAGAAAATCTCTAATTATTTATATTAATAATATAAATAAAGTATTATATTTTAAAAGACCAGATGATAAATTTTAAAATACCGTTTAAAATTTTAATGTCGATTGAAAAATTATTGTGTTACATATGTGTAAATGCACCAGTTGAAAAAAAAACTTTTTCACTTTAGTTAAAACATTTGTAATTCACTGGAACTTGCTCAAAATTGGCACAAATGATACTCATATCCCACGCAAGATCTCCACATACTTTTCATTGGTCACGCCTACTTTAAAGCCCACTTTTTTTTTGGAAATGTTTATGTTTATATCACTAAATTTGTTTTGTTTTTCCCTGATTGTTCTTGAATTTTCTTACCATGATTTTCATATCCCATGTAATATCGCTAAATATTGTTATCATCCACGGCCATTTTTACGCCCCTATACTTATCATAGACCACACCATTTTAAAGGCCAACTGTTTTTAAATTTAGAAATGCATGCTCCAATACGAATTTTCGCAATATAAATTGTTACTCTTCAACAGATGTCGCTTAAATTTGACAATTTATAAAATTTATATTTATTTATACACAAAATTGTATTTTTCATCAGATTCCGCTCAAATTTTAAAAATATCGCAATCCAAAAGATGGCATTATATTTTTGTATGCTTTGAGAGTTTTCATAATATTATAAACAGGTTGTAAACTGAAATGTGTGAGTTGGCGGCGGTCCGAGTGGCGTCCATTGACCTTTTAAGAAAAATCAATATTCATATAATTTTAAAGAGTCCACTTTAACCTAAACAAATAAGACCGAATTTTGTATCTTGCATAGTTAAAAATTAACATTTTGTAACGATTTAGTAAAATTTTAAGGTTTTTTGTAATTTTCATGGCACTATATTTCGCTATAATCGAAATGGTATATCCAAAATTGCCTTTATTTGTGGTGAGTTGACATTTTTTCACTCACTGGTAATATCATAATGTTCGGTACAGCCGAATATACTCTTTTACCTGTTTTTATTTGTAACCAGGATTTTTTCTAAATCATGCCGCAATAGATAGATTTGGAAAGTAGTTTTCGTATCAGGGAAAGCAAATATTGAATCAAAATTTAACTGGCCGCGAAAAAGATGAAAATTTTTTTTTTGTTTTTTCTTCCTATTACTTAATGTTTTGCTTTCTTTGGAAAGGGGATAGTGGAGCGATGAAAGGTGAATGGTGAAAGGTGAAAGATAAAGGGCTTCAAAGATGGCAACACTGCAATTGCGCGAGATGATAAGTCTTAGAACAGTTTTTGCTCACCACCTGATGTAGAGTTGGCGAATTTATTGAAGTTTAAATTTATTTTCATCGGGATAAACATTAATTGCATTTATAGTAATTAAATGTGCTAAAGTCCCAAAACTTATTTAACAAATTGTGAAAAGCAATCTGATGTAGGCGTGTCCCTATCCGGATTTCATTCCTGCCTAAGGAAATCTTCAGGGGACTTTGTTATTAGAATTTCTAGAGATATTTGTTATGTTAAATCACAAACTCAATGAGAATTTCTTGTCCTCGTCTAGGAGCGAGATTCAAAATTTAAAATATCAAAGAAAAAACAAAAACAACAACAAAAAATTGTCACAATTGGCTTTGTCATCTTCCAAATACTACTCTGTTTTTTTGACAGACCTAGCAATGTAGTGACGTTTATTCAAGTAAATCAACAATAGAAAATCATATGTTTTCTATTAGTGTCAGTTACTTTTAAATTTGCACAAGCACCTGCATATTTGTTATTTAAATTTATTTTCATCGGGATAAACATTAATTGCATTTATAGTAATTAAATGTGCTAAAGTCCCAAAACTTATTTAACAAATTGTGAAAAGCAATCTGATGTAGGCGTGTCCCTATCCGGATTTCATTCCTGCCTAAGGAAATCTTCAGGGGACTTTGTTATTAGAATTTCTAGAGATATTTGTTATGTTAAATCACAAACTCAATGAGAATTTCTTGTCCTCGTCTAGGAGCGAGATTCAAAATTTAAAATATCAAAGAAAAAACAAAAACAACAACAAAAAATTGTCACAATTGGCTTTGTCATCTTCCAAATACTACTCTGTTTTTTTGACAGACCTAGCAATGTAGTGACGTTTATTCAAGTAAATCAACAATAGAAAATTATATGTTTTCTATTAGTGTCAGTTACATTTAAATTTGCACAAGCACCTGCATATTTGTTATTTAAATTTATTTTCATCGGGATAAACATTAATTGCATTTATAGTAATTAAATGTGCTAAAGTCCCAAAACTTATTTAACAAATTGTGAAAAGCAATCTGATGTAGGCGTGTCCCTATCCGGATTTCATTCCTGCCTAAGGAAATCTTCAGGGGACTTTGTTATTAGAATTTCTAGAGATATTTGTTATGTTAAATCACAAACTCAATGAGAATTTCTTGTCCTCGTCTAGGAGCGAGATTCAAAATTTAAAATATCAAAGAAAAAACAAAAACAAAAACAACAACAAAAAATTGTCACAATTGGCTTTGTCATCTTCCAAATACTACTCTGTTTTTTTGACAGACCTAGCAATGTAGTGACGTTTATTCAAGTAAATCAACAATAGAAAATCATATGTTTTCTATTAGTGTCAGTTACATTTAAATTTGCACAAGCACCTGCATATTGAAGCTTTTTTTTTTTGTTTCATATCCCTGATTAATTCAGATTAAGTTTACACGAAGTTTGGAACTTCTTTTGTATATTAAGTTAAGTAAACACTTTGATATCTTGTTCAGGACCTTTAAATAAGTGTCATCCTAATGGTTATATACCGCAGAGTAATGCCATGAATTTTGCACCACATTCATTTCAAACTCGACATTTACCACAGTAGTCGACAACATTTTTGCTACTGCTTTTGTTGCTGCGGGTGCTGGTGGTGTTTTTTGTTGTTCTTGTTGCTGTTGTTTTTGTTATTTTGTTCATTATTGAATGGCTCTTACATCACATCAACTTTAGCATCAGCATGGATGCCGTCGCGCCGCGTTTCGTATTGTACTTGTTATGTCCTACAATATATTCACCCAATTGGGGGTGGACAAGCGTCTTTAAAGCGGGTGGTTAAAATAGTAAATGAGTGAATGATGATGATGGTGTACACAAGGGACGTTGGCACTAATGGTTTTATGGCAACGTACCATCCATACATCCATCCATTCATACGTTCAAACAAACAAACAAACATATAAAGAGTGTATGTAGTGTCCTTTTTGCAAACGTTGAATATGGCTTTCGTTTTTATAGATGAAAAATGTATGTATGTTGTTTGTACATATGCATAGTATAAATGTAAATATGTGTGTGTGTGTGTGTATAACTGACAGAGTTTAACTGAGTATGTGTGTGTGTGTGTGTTATAAAAGGAATCAACAAAAAATAAATAAAACATTGCAAATATATTTGGCTGTGTGTATATATGTATGTACATATAAATATCCATACAAGGATAACATGTTGTACATGTATTCTATGCTGTATTTTCACCCTCACTCGCGTATCGAATCTGAGTAAGTGTCCTTTTTAATATTTGTTTGCTGTATTTCGAGTTCGTTAGTACGTTCTTTCGGGTTCATTATGGCGGCCATATATTTTACATACGAGTAAATACAGACACGTAGAATCAAAAGTATTTGAATGGATAGACATTTGGGTGTGAGATTAATGTTTCCTAAGATCTAACAAAACATTTGAAATGTTATTTTTTTCTTATTTTTTTGGAATTCTCTTCTAAAACATCTCCACTCTAATATCGCTCTTTGGAAAACTTTAAAGAATTTATTTGGTTATTGTTTGGGTGTTATTTACCTACGATTACAAGTCATATGTAAGAAAATTTACATGTGTGCACTGGGGTAAAAGGGATTTGTATGGGCAAACATTTTTGATAGAATATCTTAAAGATCGTTGCGATATTTGGTGACACTTGGTCTAAATTATCTTTGCTAAAAGATTGGGCCAAATCTGACAACGTTAATCTGTGGCGCTCATCAATCAAAAACTCGGATCTTACGACCATATAACAAAAAACGTCTATTGAAACTTTAATTTAATGCTAATTATCATAATATTGTATGAAAAATATAATTTTATTAAGTAAAAGTTTCATACACGTAATGAGAAGTTTCATTAAATAGATGATTTCATAAATTTTATGAAAAATATTTAAATTGTGATCTCGAATCTGACAATTCATATAATATGAAAATATAATATTATATATAAAAAGTTTTATTCACTCGATTAAGAAATTTGATAAAAAAATAATTTTATAAAAAGTATGAATATTAATTTTAAAAAAAATTTTTGTTCACCTTACGAAGAGAGTGTTATTAATTTACTGAAGCTATATCTAGACAGAGTTTTTCGATTACAGAGTTCTAAGAGTCTGCAGGTGTAACCATTTTAAAAATATGATAGTTTAAAAGAACGGCTTGTAGAACAACTTATTTTATAGTTCTAGTGTCGGTTTTACACCGATGTTCTAATTTCAACAGCGAGGTTTGTTCTCCAAAGTAGAACAAGTACTCTTGAAACCAGTTATTAGGTCTCGTAAGTTAATGCAGGTAAAATCGTGTTTTATGTACAAAAATATGCATTAAAAATCGCAAAAAAGGAATTAAAATTTTAAAATTATGCATTTATTATTTATTTTCTTTCAACGTTTTTAATATTATTCACATACACTTATAAAAAAAAGTTTGTTCAAGAGACTGTCCCAACGAGTCCCAATTAAGTTGAGCTAATTTTTCGACCTAAAATTAAGTAATTAGTGATTCTCTAATTTTAAATTTTTTTAATGTTAATTTAAATCACAATTGTTTTCAAACCATAATTTTTCTGTGTCTCCACTATCAATCTCAATTTAAGATGGCGTTATCATATTTTTTATTTTATAATCATAAAATAGGCTATATCTCGGAAATTGGGTGAGTTAGAGCAAAAATCGTTACTCCGTACCTAGTAAGTACTCTTCATTAATTACGTATATTTCCGGTAACATATATGGTACTGCCTCTTTTCAAATCCGGAAAAACCTTTTTATCAAAAATTTGCTGTTGAGCAGACTGTGATTCTTAACTTCATTGAAAATTCTGCTGGCGCAAATTCGATAGCTGAAATTCCAGCTATTTGTACTGTTTTTTTTTATATGTGTAGTTTAAGACGTTTTTGTCTTGAAAAGGGGTTAAATAAGCTATAATCTTCGTAAGAAATAAAAATGATAGTATTCTTCTGTTATTTTTGTCTTCGTGATTACAAAATGTGGATGAAAAAATTTTGATGAATCAGAAGAAAAACAATTTATAAAATATAAAAATTAATATCATCTATTTTTAAAGAAAGGCCTTCAATCTGTAAAAAGAATTTGTACATATTGAATATGTTAATTAAAGTTAGATTCACAATACTAGAGTACTCTACCTTACAGATTGGATTCAAAATGTAGCTTAGAATACTCAAGTATCTACCTTAAGAGCTGAATGATTTGATTTAAAACAAATGCAACCTCTTTCAAGTGGAATAAAAGATGATATTAATGAAACAATTTCATACAATTTTTTTCGTAGATTCAATGAAGAATTTCATTATATCCAAGAAAGTTTAGCAATATTCAGAAATGTTTCATAAAATTTCCTAGTTTTACAAAAAAAAAATCATTCGATTTCATAAATTATCTCTTCATAAATTTATTGAAAATATTCTTTAGAGCTTTGAAATTATTTCAAAGACTTAATTTTTTAATTTTTTCATGAAATTTAATGAAAGATTTTAAAATATAATACGACAAGGTTTGTAAATTGAAATCATAGTTAAATTAAATTGGTCTGCGCATTCAAATTTTTGTTGGTTGCCTAAACCAGAAAAATTTTTAAATATATTTTCTTTAAATAAATTTGGTAGAAAAATTTGGAAATTCGGTTTACTAGAATTAAAATACCACATAAAAAGTTTCGTTTTTTTTTTTAAATTTGTATCATCAAAAGTGTCGAAACTCCCTCCTAAAATGTATAATAACTAAAGCATATTGCTAAAAAATCAATAAAAATGCACTAAAAACGAAAAATATGCTCTTAAAACAAACATTTTCGTTAAGAATTCGTATTATTATTATTATTATTAATTAATAATCATATAATTACAAATTATATGCTATTACCCTAACCGAGCACTAGCTACTATGGCCTTCGGAGCGTTGTAGCGAAAACAGACCAGTGCCTTTGGTGGGAATCGAACCCACGACCCCCGCACTGATAAGCCAGCACGCTACCAACTAGCCTACCGGGGCGCACAAGAATTCGTATTTTAAAACTTATTTTAAAGTATAGTTGGAGTAACTTTGAAATTTTTTTTTTTAATTGCCAACAAAAAAGATTTCGAGAAAAATGTCTATAAAGTTTGACGGTTTTGCATTTAATTTTTTGCATTTAAAACTTTTCGAAAGCAATCAATCTGCTTTTGTGTTGACGGAAGTAATTGCAAGACGTGTGTTCATATTTATGGCACAAAACGTTACGATTAAGCCACTGCTTCACTTTTTATTAAGATTTTTACCTGTTTTTACAGTTTTAGCGAATATGAACGCGTAATGAACAATTGAACAGAATAAGTGTTAGTTCTTTAAAAAGAGGCAATTAATGGGAAATATGTTGACAAAAAAATAATGTATTTGCATAGATCTTAATTAATTTTTAAAAAGCGACATTTTGTCCTCCTGTATTATCAATAGCTCATCAATTGAATTTTAAAAACTATTAATTGTACTTAAGTTCTATCAATTGTATTTCAGTAAATACGAGTATTAATTGAATTTATTAATTGATTTTCAGGAAGCACCAATGGTATTTAACAACTGTAGTTCAGAAATTATTAATTGCATTTGAAAAATTTTCAATTATTTTTCAGAAAGATTTTATTGTATTTCAGAAATAGTCAATCAATTGTATTTTGAAAAATATCAATTGCATTTCAGAAATTATTAATTGTATTTAATAAGTTCTCAATTTTTTTCATGAATTATTAATAGTTTTTCAGAAATTATGTATTGTAATTCCGAAATTATGAATTCGGAAATGTATTATACGATTATACACAGTCACAAAATTAGAATAGTCGATTTGGTTTGAACCGCGATATACCTACATATGTTTTTAACTTGGCTTCCCAATACCAAATTCGGTAATACCGCAAATGTCGAGCTATTTTGTCAATTTCGAAATACCGATTTTAAGTTAATAGCGATACAAATTTTTTTTTTCACTGTATTAATTTGTGGCCAATATTTGTGAATTTCAAAAAGCCATTTTTTTGTTATCAGTTAGAATGTTAAATATTTATATGATAGCATAAATAAATCTGTTGAATCTACAAATATTTAAGCTAAATTTTAGTTTATTGAAAGTAACAAATTAATCTGCTAAAATCATCAAAAAAATTTGCTAAATACTAGTAGACAAAAATATTATAAAAAATGTGAAAATCAAAAATTTTTTTGTAGAATTTTTTAATGCGAATAAAATTCTGCCTTTTTGAAATCAGCAATATACAATTTTTGATCTGAAATTTCTATTGATTTTATCTAAATATACAGCTATTTGCATTCCAATAAATTAAAGGTAAATACATAAAGCAAACATTTTGTTGGTATTACAGTTTTTATTTACTGTTACTACTCTACAAATATTTAGTAATAAGTTAATTAGTAGAGTAAATTTCCATTTTCAAATAACTAAAACTCAACTCAAATATAACTAAATTTTTTTTAAAGTTAAGAGATTTATTTTTGCTGTTCTTATTTTATTAATATTTAGAAAAAAAAAACCTGCTAATTTTAGCAGCTTTTAAACTGCAACGTCATTTTTGACTAATTTTTAGCACACACACAATATTTTTTTTCGTAAAGACTACTGAATGTATACATTAAATTAACTGAAAATCAGTAAAAAACTGGACTACTTACTCTTCGTTTAAAACAATTGTGTTTTAAGTTTATTTCCAACAGTTGAAAAATTAGTTGACAAAATCGATAAAAACAATAGATTGTTTTCGTTTATTTCAATACTCAATATACTAAACCAACTTTTTGTTTTAAATAGAAAATATTAAGTGTGTTCGATTACTTTCCCAGTAAAAACCAATAAAAATTACTCAGTAACAAAATTACAGACAGTAAGACAAATTTACAAAAAAGTAAACGAACGGAAAATTTGTAACAATTGGTAAAATATATAAAACAGCTGATTTTAAATACCAAATATAAAAAAAATCAACTGGTCGTTATGGAAAAGATAAAAGTTAATTGAAATTGTCGACCAGAAATAATTTAGAATGTTTTTTAATTTCTTCCATAGTTAATTCTTTAATATTTTGCACTTTGAATCCATAGACAATTAAAATTTAATTTAATATTTTTTTGTTTACTAAAAATACAAGCATATTTTTTCAATCATAAGTTTTTTTTTACAAATTCTTGCTGGCAAAAATTTATCCAGTAAAAACTTGTAAGTTTTTTGTCAACAACCTGTCATTTTACTCTCTCTTCTTACTATTTTTTACTGAGTATTTGTGTTAACGAACACCTTCCAGTAAAAACTTTTACAAATTTTTAAAAATTTTTGTGTTATCGAACACACTTATTAACTGAATATTTTAACTACTACCGAAAGTCAGTTTTTTTTGTTTATTTTGTTTATTGAATAACAGACAGAAAGTTAAAAAATATATTTCTTTGGTAATTTAACTGTATATTCCATTGAAACAACTTTACCGATTAAACTTTTATATAACTGTTGATTTTTTATGGAAAAGTTCTTGTGAGTGTAGCTTTTTCTGCTATTTTTATTGGTTTATTTCTATTAGTGCACTAGAAAAAAAATTTGAGTTTGTCTCGCAGATTCAAAATCTTTTTTCCAAATTTTGCCAACACGTCACAATTTTGAGAAGACTACGAAAATTGCGTTTTTGAAAATTTTTGAAGTTGTGACACAACCGAACAGCGTAAGCATTTTTATTACGATGGTAGATATATTGAACGTAATTCTATCTCATAATGAGTAAACATACGTTTCGAATTTGTTTATTACATGCATGGAACTAATTAATTGAATGGACTAATTAATTGATGAATTTATTACAATTTCTTTGATATCAATTGTAATGAAATTATTTTCATTAATATTTTATTAATTAATTATAATGAATTTCACTGATTGGATTTCATTGATTAATGGAAATAATTTTAAATTTCACTACCATTAGTAATGCATCAATTAAAGGAAACAAATTATAATTTATAGATAAGATTTCCGAAATGGCCAATATCGATTAAATCAGTGCTTCACAGGAGCAGTAAGTAACCCTCATACAAATAGGCATGAAAAGAAAGATCTCCCGGAAAGATCCCGAGAGATTAATAGCCACAGGTGAACGAGTGGAATCAGAAATGTATTATCGGATAAGTAGGTTAAGTTTTGCAAAAATGTTGTCCGTTTTAAAAAATGTTTTTTTTTACCCAAATACGTACGTAATAATACCAATTTAATCACTCCAATATTGAAATTAAATGGAACGATATGGAATGGACCGGGGAACGAATGGAAACGCAACACTTAACACATTTGAATTATCGGAACGTGGTACGTAAGTTAAGTTTTGCAAAAAATTTGTCCGTTTTGCGATATCTCGCTTAGTTTTTGACAGACATACTAGCCATTTTATAAAATGGAGTTTTTTTTTTTAATGGCCGGCATTCAATGAACGAAAGTGAAACGAATAACAACGAAATAAAACAGCTCTATAAAAATTATAAAAATAAATTAAAAAGTGTCGAAAAAAATAGAAAGAGACTATTTAGAACAATTGTATAAGTAACAATACACTTGTACAAAGTAAAGTTTTATAAAATAAACTAAAATTAACTCAGTAATGTCTGAGTGTAATAAATGCAAAGGGACGATAAGAGGTGAAAGTGGTATTAAATGTGAGGGTGTGTGTGGTAAAGTTTACCATAGCGCCGTAAAATGTTCAGATATTGATCAATATTCAATGGGAATCTTAAATAAACAAAACTTTATCAGATTTATATGTGAGGATTGTATACATTACATCCATAATATTGATGAGGTGCTCGGTAGTATCCAAGATGGAGTTCAAACAAAAAAACAACAATTAAGAGAATATAAAAATGAATTTGAAACAGCACTGAAACACAACGAAACTGAAATAAAACAACTTTTGGAGGCAATCGAAAGAAGATATGATGAAAGAATGCAAGGACTGAATAATGCTTTTAAAATATGCGAGAATAATATTCAAGAAATTAAAAATTTTAATAAAAAAATAAGCGAGTTTGAAGATAAAAACAATGAAATATGTAAATCAATAGAAAATAATAACCTTGAAATGTGCAACGAAATAAAGAAAGTTGTAAAAGAAACAAGTGTCAAAACAAACCAAATGTCATATGCACAATCAGTAAAAAACAATAATACAGTGATGCCAGATCTACAGAAAAAAGTCCCACTTATAATAAAGCCAAAGGAAAAGCAAAATGTAGCAAAAACAAAGGAAGAATTAAATAAAAAAGTTGATCCTGTAAATTTAAAAATATCAAATGTAGAAAATAGAAAAAATGGAACGGTGATAATCCAAACTGAAAATGATGAAGAAAGAATTAAAATAAAACAAGCAATTGAAAGGAAATGAGTGAAGGATATGAAATAAAAGTTCCAAACCCTATTGAAATGAAAATTGACATAACGGATATGACTTTCAAATATAATTATAACGAATTGGTGGAAAAAATAAAGAAACAAAACAATATGTTACGAGAAAGTGAACTGAATGTAATAAAAATGTATGAATTTAAAAGAAATAATAGAACATTCTATAATGCAAAATTAAAAATAGATAATGAATCGTATCAGGAAATTATAAAAGAAAAAAAAAATTAACATTGGTTGGGAAAAATGTAGGGTATTCGATGGAACAGAGGTTACGCAATGTTTCAAATGTCAGGGATACAACCATAAAGCAAGTGACTGCAAAAATAAAGAAATTTGTTTAAAATGCCATGGAGCACATAGAACAAATGAATGTAATAATGAGAGTATGAAGAAATGTATAAACTGCATACGTGTAAATCATAAATTAAATCTTGGTCTGGATGAGAACCACTTTACAATGTTTAAACAATGTCCTGTGTACCAAAATAAGTTGAATAACAAGAAAAAACAGATGGGAATCAATTTCTAACAACTAAAGAAATGGCGTGGAATATATACTAATGTTCAGGGTTTATTAAATAACTTCAATCAATTGGAAATTATTGCCTTCAATGAACAACCAGAATTTATAATATTATCGGAAACTCATATTACACATGATACTGAAGAAAATGAAACGGCATTAAAAGGATATGAGCAAATAATTACTTTCTCAAATTCAAAAAAGACCGGCGGAGTCAGCATTTATTATAAAAAACAGTTTAAAATAAAGAAAATTTGTGAAAAGGTCAAGGATTTTAAATATTGGATAAATGCTTGTATGTTAAGTTATTGTAATACACATTTTATAGTAATGGCGGTTTACAGATCACCAAGTTGCGGGGAAGTAGAATTCTGTGAAGTTTTTGAAGAAGTAATAGAAGAAATAAGCGAAAATAATGGTGACATAATAATTGCGGGATATTTCAATATCGACTGGACTAAAGATGGAATATATGTATAAAACCAGAATTGAAAACATGTTAAATGATAATTATTTAAAACAATTGACTAACGAATATACCAGAATAACCGAAAGATCAAGAACATTAATTGATTATGTAATATCAAATATGGAAAATTTATCGGTAAAAGTTAATAATACAAATAAAATATCAGACCATGAGGCCATTGACATAATATTAGAATGTAAACGTGAAAATCCCAAAAACATTGAATCAAAACAAATAGAATACTTTAAATATAATAAGTGGTCGTATAGAAATGAAATAAGATCAATAATAAACATTAATGAAAACTATAACATAAATTGGACTGTTGATTATTTTGACAATACAATAGAGAGTGCAATTAAAAATTTACAATAAAAAAGGATATAAAAGAACAAAATAATAACAAATGGTTTAACAATAAACTTAGACATTTAAAACAAGATAAAATTATGAAATACCAATTTGCCAAAACCGAAAATACGAATGCAGCATGGACTGAATACAAAAATATAAGAAACATATATAAAAACACAATAACATATGAAAAAGATAGATATATCAATAATCAAATAAGTAATGCCAAAGACAAGACCAAAAACAAATGTGGAAAAAAATAAAAGACTTAGTACTAAAAAACGAGCAACCTGTGATAAAATCTGTGATATTTAATCAAATAGAATATAAGGAAAATTATACAATAGCCAATCAGTTTAACAATTATTTTATTGACAGTATTAAAACAATTAGAGATAGTATAGAAAATGTGCAATATATAAACCGAGTACCTATGATAAATAACATTTTTAAATTCCGTGCAATAAATTTACAAGAACTGAAAATAATATGTAAAAATCTAAAAATAAGCCAGATTTTAACAAAGTAACGGTTAAGATAATTCTTGATAATTGGGACATAATTGGAAAGACTTTGATGAAAATAATTAATAAATTTATGGAAACTGGAATTTTTCCAAGCAATTGGAAAGAATCTATGGTGACACCAATTGAAAAAGTAAGAAAAACACAAAAGTGTGAAGAATATCGGCCAATAAACACATTAAAAACTTGCGAAAAAATATTTGAAAAGGTTGTAAAAGGGCAATTAGAAGAATATATGGAAAATAATAACTTGTTCTCAAAGTATCAGTCTGGTTTTCGAAAAAAATATTCATGTGAAACTGCTGTAAATTATTTGATAAACAGATGGAAAAAAATAGAAAAGAATAATAAGTTAATTGCAATATTTTTGGACTTCAAAAGAGCATTTGAAACAATAGATAGAAATGTGCTTATTAGTAAACTTTATATGTATGGTATACAAGGCATTGAAATGCAATGGTTCGAATCTTACCTAAGCGAAAGGACACAAACAAGAAAAGTGAATAATATAAAATCAACCTCAGTTGAAAATGAATATGGAGTTCCACAAGGATCTGTCTTAGGAGCACTGTTATTTATTATATATATTAACGAACTACCAAATATTTTAAACAAGTGTGAAATTGTCCTTTATGCAGACGACACATTAATTTTTACTGAAGCCGAAACAGAACAAATATGTCAACAAAATTTAACACATGATATGATAAATGTAGAAAAATTTTTAAAAATGAATAAACTTAAATTAAATGAAAGCAAAACTAAAATGATGGAAATAAATATGAATAGTAATATTGTAATAACAATCAATAATAAAGAAATAGAAAAAGTGAAACAGATTAAATACCTCGGTTTTATTATAGACAATACATTAAAATTTAAAGAACACATAGATTATATATGTAAGAAGATTGGCAAAAAATTGGTTTTTTTAAAAGGATAAGAAATAAAGTAAATATAATAACTGCAATAAACATTAATAATATAATGATTAAACCACATTTTGAATTTGGTTCAACAATAATTTATACATGCTGCACAAATCAACAAATAACAAGACTACAAAAACTTCAAAATAAATCAATGCGCGCAATTTTAAAATGTAACCGTTATACACCTATAGAATATATGTTAAATTATTTGAAATATTTAAATATTCAACAAAGGCTAGAGTTAAACACGCTTAATTTTATCCACAAAATGAAAATGGGAAATGCACCACACTATTTATGTGAACAATTGAATTACGTTGGAGAAGTACAACCGTACAATCTAAGAAATGTGATAGATTTTAGACTACAGAGAGCAAGAACTAACGCAATACTGAAAACACTTTTTTATAAAGGCTTAAATTTATTTAACTCATTACCAATGTATATTAAAAATGAAGAAAATTTTGTATTATTTACAAGAAATGTTATAGAGTTTATAAGAAACAACAATATGTAATTCTTTGTGAAATGTATGATAAAAAGATAAAGTATTTCAAATACTACTAAATAAATAATAATAATAATAATAAAAAAATCTCCGAAACTAAGCGAGATAGGGCAAAACGGACAACATTTTTTATCCACAGAAATGTTAATACAAATGGTGTAGGTCCAGGAGAGATTCCGACTGATCAATTTTTTAAAACAACCACAGGGTGATTTATTTCTTTTAACGTGATAATACATATTCGTTCCATTTCGTTTCCCGTATTCAGTTTTACAATTCCTATCGATCTCCGTTCCCTTCCTATGTAAAGCAATTTTCACTCCTCTTTTTTTAAGCAAATGCTTTTTTGCTCAATTGTAAATATTTTTTTATGCATTAGTGTGAGATCATTGGCATTAGTAGGACCAATGATAATGCCAAAAAATTTCATTACAATTAAATGGTAATGAATTTTTTTCGCCATTAGGATCAGTGCTACAACTAATGCTAATGAAATTTCAATGCTATTGAAAAATCCCATGTATGGTTTATTTTCATACGTAAAAAAAATTGCATTGGAAAAATTATCCATCAAAAAAATTACCAAATATTGAGGAGTGAATTTCCCTTAAAGGACATATCCCGGGACTGGTTAAAGCAGGACCTATTATGAAAAGGAGTCTTCCACTTAACAAGCACTGTCTTCGCAAAGTTTTTAAAAACGATTTTAATCTACTTCTTATACCAAATTTGTACAACAGCTAAAACAAAAATGTATGTATTTACTTTTTAAATTCCAAAAAAAAATTATAAAAGTCCAAACAATTTCAAAGACTACTAGTTTTAGTTTTTTATTTTTTTTAAGAATTAGTTAATTTTTTTCTTAAATTTAATTATTATGGGAATTGTTCAATCCATTTAAAGACAATTCAAGACATTTGGAGATCACGATTTTGGTTTGAATTTCCAAAGTCAACCAACTGTTGGCCGCTGTTATCAATCGGCGAACAGGAAAGTGCTGTCAAGATTGTTAATCCCACGTTCTGCCAACGCATAACCGATCATCGAAGGCGCTTTGTCAGTACAGTCCCGATTGTATTTATTCTGCCTGGGCACATACTGACATACTCTGATATTCGTTTATTTCGTTATTAAATGTTGCAGAGGAAGTCCATATCGAATTGGTATTCTAAAATAAAACATTTCCAATTCGAAACGTTTAATACACACACAAATGACTGCATACTTTAAGGATCATTTCTTAATGGTTGTCAAATCTAAAAATATTGCGAAGACTTAATTTATCTCACACATCCTAAAAATATGCTACATGAGTTTTATTCTGCCGTGACTTGATCATAATGTGATATTATTGTACCAGGAAGACGAGAACATCATGTGATTTTTACAAACATTTTCATATTCAAAGTATTTTGTTTCGTCTTCTTTGAATGTAACTCAACTCAACGATATTATGTATGCACATAAATAAACAAAGTACCATACACTCACCCATATGAATTATTTTTTATATAAATACCTTCTGATGTGTTGGAAAATTTTAGTTGATTTTTAATTTTCAGTGCACATACAACATGTGCAGATGCGAATAAACCAAATTGTTTACTACAAATCACGTCATCTATTGCCGATAAAAGGAAGCATTTAGTCTATTAATAATCTAATAGATGACACTACTGTACTCATACGTATCCTGTCTTTTTTATTGGGTATTCACATGTGTTGTTATTGGAAATGTTTTCAAATTTTGGGGTGGTTTTCATATTCACATATGAATAGGAATACGCATGATACAAACCAGTGCTGCCAGAAAGGTTGTTGTACCTTATGTTCCCATCCCGCAACACGAAACCACCAAACCAAAAATTTGCCACTAAGATTTTTTTATAAAAGAGACAAAATTCAAAAGATTATTGAGAGAAATATAATAATTTTAAACAGAATTTCTACCAAAATGGACAGATTTGTGTATAGGGACATTTTAGAATCTAAGATGTTGCCATATGCCGAGTGGAACATGCCACTTCGATGGGTGTGTGATAACGATCCGAAACACACATCGAAGTTGGTCAAGGAATGGATACAATCGAATCAAGTGCTTGATTGGCCGGCCCAATCGCCCGATTTGAACCCAATTGAAAATTTATTTTCAATATTGAAGAGGAACGTTGGATCAAAACGATTTTCCAACAAAGACGATTTGTTTTCGTGTCTGGAGGATGAATGGAAACGCATAGATCCAAAAAAAAATTATAATTTAATAAATCGTCGGTGCGCCGCAGTAATAAAAAATAAGGGTTATTATACCAAATATTAAAAGTTTCTTAGGTTTTTCCCAGTGAGTTTTTAATTATTTTTTTGTTGTTGCACTATAAGAACCGTTACGTGAGAGATTATTACCAATTTTTTGTTTTTTTTAATTTTGTATGACACAATAATTAATAAAACTGCATTAAAACATTGAATTGAAATATGTTCATTTAAAAATGATTTGACTCAGAAGCTAAAAGCAGTGTTTCTTAGGTTTTGCCTAATACTGTATATAATTATATCAAATTAGATATAATTTGATACAATTTGATCAGAGATTTGTCCATATCTGGGGCATTATATTATATCTAATAAGATATAAATATATCTGATTTTATAAAATTTTACCCGATAGTAGGTATGCATTCAGTAACTTAAAGTTATGCTTAAAAGTATTTAAGTTTAAAATTCCTACAAATCAACAATTTTAAATACCAAAATTTTTTTAAATGAAACATCGAAATTATTAAAAATGATGAAGAACAAATTTAGTGTTTCAAATATATATAATTAAGGGGTATTGTCTTATAAAATGTACACATTTTTTTATTGGAAATTATATAAAATAAATCACTTGCAAATAATTTCGTATTTGTATGGTACTTGCGAATAACCTAATTTGATATTGAAATTTACCAAAATATGTATGGGATTATATATAATGCTATATGAAATTATAAGGAAAATATCTTCAGTATGGCGTCACATATAGTTTAATAAGTCTTAGCATGGTACCATATATAATCATAGCGATCACTACATATATTTCGATTATTATTATATGGCTTATGTAAATATATATCGGGTAATATTTGCAGACATATATTAATATCAAGTACCATAAAAAAATCTCTCAATAAAAATGATCAGATGTATTTGTATATAATGATATTAGCCGTAAAGCTAAAGTCTGATATGACTTAATCATATTATATATGACTAGATATAACATTTTTTACCCGTGTAGTTTGTTTTTTAATAAATGGTAAAATAAATTTAAAAAAATATTTCTTTGTAGTTTAAATGTATATTCTCTTAAAAACGAAGTTTGATTAATTTTTTAATTAATGAAATTAACAAATAAGCTGCTTGAATCATCAAAAACGTTTACTAAATATTAAAAATTATGAAATTTTTACAATTTTAATAAAAGCAAACTTTTTATACCAGTTTTTGTGTGCTATTTTGAGTCTACAAATATATTGTAAAAGTTTTTGCTAACTTTACAGAGTAAAATGCTATATTCAATTAACTTAAATTCCCATCGAATATAACTAAAATAATGTAAAGTTAACAGATTTATTTCTGCTGTTCTTATTTTATAAATATTGAGCAAAACAATCTGCTGGTTCTTTAATTACAAATCGTAAAGTAGACAATTAATAGCATTTCAAATACATTTTAGTTAAAAAACGAATTTTAGCCTTAAAGTTGTATTCATAAACGAATATTAACTTTTACACAAGGTTTCAATAGGTATTTTAAGCTAATATTCGTTTATGAATACAGTTTTATGTCTAAAATGTTCGTTTTAACTAAAATGTATTTGAAATGCTGTTTAATATTTTTATGAATACGATATTTCTCCTAGTTTTGCTAAATATGTAATATTTTGAGATGCGATACAACGCGAACTACTCCGAATTTCGAAAAAAATTAAGCACATTTATAATAGGAAAGTTGGATACTGACGTGCCTACTTTCAATGAAATCCAAACACATCCATTCCAAAAACGTCTAAAATCGAACCGAAACTTTTGGAATGACTCAGAGTGGGTTCTACATGGGTTTAAAGATATTCAGAACTTAGTAAAAAATTCTTTAGTTAGGTTTTAAATTTTTTTGAATTACCACAAAACTCAAGACCCAGTCCCAAAATTTTTGCTAAATTTACAAATTCTTTTTTGCTGATCTTAGCAATTTTTCTGCAATAATCCTCCCAGAAAAATGTTGCTGACTTTACATACTTTTTTTGAGTGTACTCTACACTTTGAATATGCGTTTTTGAATTTACTTGATATCTTAAATTTTTATTCGTTGCCATCAATACACAGAAATAAATTACAAAATTCGGTTTCGGTAACATTAAAATTTTTGAAAATAATAAAAAAAAAAGTTTTTTTTTAATTGGCTCCAACAATGATGATTTCAAAACACTTTGAAATTTCAAAGTACTTTTGAAAATTTGCAATAAAATTTTTAAATTTTGCAAATTCAAATTATTTCTAGCTCAAAATCGTGAATTAATATTTTCTTTTCCATCCTGTTCATCGGAAGTGAAATGGGTTGATATGAAATGGCTAGAAATGGGTAAATTCAGAAAATTACTCAATCATTCGAATGTAAATTATTAATAATAATGAGTTTTAACACAAATTTAACAAAAGTACTTTTTAAATGTTGTTATATTTTCTAAAAGTTTTTTTTGGTAAAATTTAACAAAAAGAACATAATTTTAAATCGAATGTAAAAATGACTTGTGAAAATTACTTGTCAAAAATTTAAAAATTTGTCAAAAAATTTTGAAAATTTTAAAAATTTAAGAAATGAAAATAACTGCAAAACGTGTAAGATAAAAATAGTTAGAGAAAAATTGAATGGCTAAATCTTCCTGCTAGAATGGCTAAATCTAGCCATTTTTGATAAAAATATAATGGCTAGATCTAGCCGGAAAATTGCTAAATTGGCAACCTTGCCTATGAATATGACAACAATACGTTGATTTAATGATGAGTTATGGCAAAAAATGTAAGGGGTGGCAACCTGCTAGCATTTTCCCCTACATATTTTATTTTTAGGTCATTCGGACATGTCAACCCGTGCCACAACGAGGTGAAAGTTCACATTCATATAAAAAAACACGAAAATACTATTAAAAGTGCTCGTTTTACTTGTTTGTGTTTTCAAAAATAAAGTAGTTTTATCCGGTATGGCACGGGTTAACATTGGCCGATTTTCTACCGCTAAAAGTGTCATTTTAAGTGTCATATTGTTGCTATTCGCACGTATCGAAAATTACAAAACAAAACAAAAAAAAAACGCTAACGTCTATGTGATATTCAATCTTATCTTGAACTTAATTTAGAATCTCTAAAAATACCTAAAACTAGGAGTAAAATCGCTAATATTTCCTAATGTTTATACATGTCTCGACTCAAAGATCTGTCAAACCTTGGCTGGCAGCATTGTGCTTCTATAGCAACAGCGACAATATTAAAAACTTTTCTATTAAGTTAGCATAGACATCTACCTTTATAGTTATGGTGTACTAAAAATATCAATTTTACAAAATTTTACAGATCAGCAATTGTTATTACTAGAGATGAACGTGATCCAGTGAACGTGATTTTAAAATCACAGTTCTTTTAAACAGTGACGGGTTTCAATAAGAAAAAATAAGCAATTTGAAAGAAACATTTGTGTCCGGAAACATCGAACATACGATCGAAAGAGACATTTATATTTTGTGAGAGTGTGAAAACAAGCAATTTAACTTATAACTGATGTGTGTACCCAGCAGAAAATATAAGAAAAATATAATATATACAGTAGTGGTCAAAACATTTGGAACTGAGATCGCATTTGTTGTTTTAATTGATTTATTTTCTTCAAATCACACTTAGTTACTAAAATTTATTTTTTACATATTCTTCATACATTGTTTTATGTTAAACAAATGAAATAAAAAAAATTAATTCCGTTAAATTAAAACAACAAAATAATTAATAATAATAGATGTATTCAAAATGCAGGTCTTCTTACTCTTAACAAAACAATGCATACTAACAAATGCTAGGATATAACGGTAATCGCATTCCTTTTTAAGATTTATGAGATTCAGTGCGTTACATTTTTTAAACAAATTTATTATAATTATTGTTCTTTAATAGTTGTAATAAGATGTTGGACGCATAAACATCGTAAGAATAATTTTTGTAAAAAATGGCAGAAAATAAATACAATTCTGATTTTAAATCAAAAGTTTTAAATGATTTTCAAAATGGACTTTCCAAAAAGAAATTTCTATAAAATACTCCGTTCCAAAATCATTGTAAATAGTGGTAACACCCACACAACTCATAAAAGTGGAAGACCCCGTATTACAACTATAAGAGAAGATCGGAAAATCAAGAATTTTTTTACGAAATATCAAAAAGCAGTTCCCAGAGAAGCTAAAACTGAACTTTTAATAGATGCCAGTCTTCCCACCATTAAAAGAAAAGCCCGAGAATATGGTCTTAGAAGTTATAGATGTACAAAAAACCGTTTGTGTCGGAAAAGAACCGAAAAGCTCAGCTTGATTTTGCACGCACCCATTTGAACTGGACTCAACAGCAATGGTCAGATGAGTCTAAATTCAACCTCCGGGGTTCAGATGGAAGAACCAATGTTCGAAGACCACGAGGCGAAAAGTTTAATCCCAGATACACAACCGCCACAGTGAAGCACGGAGATGGAAACATTATGGTGAGAGGGTGTTTTTCAGGAAACTGGATTGGCCCAATTTACCGCACTACTATCACAACGACGGCCACAATCCATAGAGATATTTTGAGTCCAGTTATGCTTCCGTACGCTGAATGGGAAATGCCACTCTGATGGACCTTCCAGCACGACAACGACCCAAAACACACAGCGGGGGTTGTAAAAGTTTGGCTGCAGGAAAATGAAATTAATATCATGTCGTGGCCGGCTCAATCTCCCGATCTCAACCCGATTGAGAACATGTGGATGATTGTAAGACGGAATATCTGCAATAAAGTATTCCGAAATGGTGATGAACTTTTCGTCGAGTTGGAGAACCAGTGGAATGGATCAATTATATGCGTTTTCAAATTGTTTGCTATATAGGTTAGGTTAGGTCGAAAAGAGGATTCGGAGAAGGGAAATACTTCCCTAAACTGACTCAAGTCCCTGAGGACTTACACTTAAGCCAGAATGTCGGCGTGTTGTGCGCTCTAAACAATCGGTTCTATGTCCTATGTCACCTTACTATCCCAGGAACTCCGTCGCACTGACGAAACTCCTCAACTTCTTCCATCCTATGCCCCTAAGATTCCCCAACGTGGATATTGGGTCACTGGATAGTTTCCACCCGGATCCCGGCAAATGCCGGGCATTCACACAGATAGTGTTCCAAGGTCTCCTCGTCCTCCCCACATGCCCTGTCCGAGTCCGCCCTACCAATACGGTGGAGATGGGCCCTAAGTGTCGAGTGTCCCGAGAGGATTTCCATCAAAAGACTCAGTTCCTTCCTACTGAGATTCAGAATTTCCCTCGTCTTGTCCTTGTCCGGGTTGCCCCAGTCCTGCCAACACCCGCATTTTCCCAGATGGTCCTATGCATGGTGTCAGCCCAGTCCACCAGCTCCGCCTTGAGAGCTCGAAAAAGTTTAGCGTTCTCCAAAGTGATTAATTCCAGGGAAGATCCTCCCCTAGCCAAATCATTAGCCACTTCGTTCCCCGCTATACCACAGTGTCCCGGCACCCATATAATCTCAATTCGTCCCCGTGAAGAGAAATCGTTAATTTCCCATTTACACCTGAGTATCGTCATTGATCCCACAGAGTCCGTAGATAAAGCCCGGATAGCCGCTTGGCTATCCGTGAAAATCACAATATCACCGGTCAAGCCCATGATATTCACCTGCTTAATGCACTCCGTAATCGCGGTGACCTCCGCCTGTAGTACGGTGTTATGGTCAGGAAGATGTTTGTTATATAAAAAGCAAAAACCAATTATGAAACTTTTGCACAATTTTCAAAAAGTCCATAAAATGTTTGCATTTTAATTGTTTTATTTGTTCCTCTGATTTTGTGTTGTAAAATAACAAGCAACTCAGTTTACGCAGCAAACTGGCCTATTTAAAAATAAACCGCGAAAAACTGCTTTTTGAACAAAATTAACGCTCATGTTTTTCAACTTTTGTGACTGTCGTACTGTTTATATGTTAAGGCCACCTCAACGCAACATACCTCCAGCTGTGCAGAATTACAACATTAACGAACCCTCATCATTTAAAAGTTTTATTCCCTAAAAAATTGGTTCCAAGAAGGTACGTGTTGAATTTATTTCTCAAGTCTTGGACGATTTTTGTTTTGAATTTAAAAGTTGAAATCCCAGAACTAAAAATACCAAATAAAGTGTTTCAACGATTTTTTTTAATTTTCTAATTTTGCGATATATGGCAAAAAATTTTGCACTCCCATGAGTGAAAGTGTTGTTAGTCCAAACGTATAATCCAAATATATATTCTAAAATATAAAAATTGCGAAAGTTATTGTGGAATAATAAATGTTTCAAGGGATTTAAAAATTTTTGATATGTTTTTAGTCAAAAAAGCTGAAATATTGTAGCTTTGAGAAGAAATACATTTAACTATTTTTAATGCTTTTTAATATGCAAGATTTTAATGGCATGATTTCTGAATTTTTTTTTTATAAGAAGAAGCACTTAGTTAAAGCGAGGAATTCATGACATTTAGATGCTTGAAATCCTTGCTGCCAGGCTAGACATCACCAACAAAAATCATGACATTTATCACTGCCATTCGAATATTTTCAAGGAAGGTTGTTAGATAATGTGTGCAAAATATTAAAGCAATCTGCTCATTATTTCACTTACACTGATAGAATTTTCCTTCATAGTATTAATGAAACGTTTTCATTAAAATCGATTCATTGGTGTAATGAAAAATTTCATTAAATGAATGAAAATTCATTAAGATTGGCATTTTTTCATTAACATTTTTTATGATTCTTTCAAAATTTCATAAAAAAAATTCCTTAAATCAATGAAAAATGTCCAAATTTTTTTCAATAAAAATTTTGACTTGTAATAGATAAAAAACATTTTTTTTTATACTATCATTTTTAAATAAAAAACTGAAAAATTTCAATTAAACAGAATTAACCAAAACTTTGATATCAATAATTTTTTTTTATTAAAGTTGCCTAGAGCTTACAATTTTTGACGAATTTGAATAGTTGGTCACTAAATTTCAGGGAACAGATTCTCTAAGAAAAACGAAAAAACGTTTTGTTCAAAACGAGACCTAAATTGTTATCGTTTTGGCAATGTTACACAAAAACGTTATGCTAAACGATAATAAATTTTTGTTTCTAAAAACATTGTTAACAATATTTAACATTTTTATCTAATACGGTCGTAATTTAACTACAAAAAAGTGGACTATGATCGTCGATCGTTCTACAGAATTCCAAGCCAGATATAGTTTTGTTCAAAACGAGACCTAAATTGTTATCGTTTTGGCGATGTTACACAAAAACGTTATGCTAAACGATAGTTTTGTTCAAAACGAGACCTAAATTGTTATCGTTTTGGCGATGTTACACAAAAACGTTATGCTAAACGATAATAAATTTTTGTTTTTTAAAAACATTGTTAACAATATTTAACATTTTTATCTAATACGGTCGTAATTTAACTACAAAAAGTGGACTATGATCGTCGATCGTTCTACAGAATTCCAAGCCAGATATAGTTTTGTTCAAAACGAGACCTAAATTGTTATCGTTTTGGCGATGTTACACAAAAACGTTATGCTAAACGATAATAAATTTTTGATTTTAAAAACATTGTTAACAATATTTAACATTTTTATCTAATACGGTCGTAATTTAACTACAAAAAGTGGACTATGATCGTCGATCGTTCTACAGAATTCCAAGCCAGATCGATAAAAAATTACATATTTTGTACCAAAAATATGTCACCTTTTAACAAAAATTATAAAAAATGTATTTTAATGCCTGTTAATTATATTTAAACGATTTTTTCAATCATTAAAGTTCTTAATATACATAATTTAAAAAAGTACAATAATTAAAATATTTATTTTTTATGGATAAAAAAATTTTATTTTCAAAATTTGTAATTTTCGATCTGAAATCTAATCAGCTACATTTCATATTATTTTCATATTTTTTATTTTTGGAATTTGTCAAAAATTATGAGCTTTAGCAACGATTAGGCTAGGATTAATGAAAAAATTCCATATACTTTATGAAATTTTCATTGATTTAATGAAACACATTATATTGACTCAATGAAACGTTTCTTTGGGGTCTTTTTTATGAAAAAATTCATTGGATTAATTATGGAATTCATTAATACTACGCACAAATTTCTATAAGTGTACAAATGGAATCTGAACCAATAGTGTATAAGAGAGTTTTTTCTTTGGCATCTTTAGTGTCCTAATTGATGAGACCAGACAATTTCCAAAAAAAGTGACAGTATTGGAAACTTGATTTGTAGCCTTCCTCAATAATTTAAAAAGAATCTTTTTCTAAAAATTTTACTTTTTCTTGTCCTCACTTTTGTTCAAAGTCAATTTGTAAACAAACTATTATAATATTTTGCTAATATTTTGTACGCATAATCTGACGACTTTTTGAAAGATAAATTGATCCAAAATATAAAAAAAGTTATAAGTGATAATCTATGTCTGGAATTATTCGACCTCGCTCCTTATTACTATACACAATTATGTCTTCAAGAACAGCAACATTTAGAGTAACTGCTACTGGAAAAATTCGATTACTACTGCTACCAGCAATTTTTCAATCACGGTGATTAAATCACCGGTTTACAAAATCTCTCATCTCTAGTGGCAACCTGCAAGACTTTCCCCTACCACTTATACGGTAATGCTTTTCTACACTGGGAACCTAAAAAATAAACTCATAGGTCGTCCTTTTTGCTATGCTGTCATATAAATTTTAGGCAATTTCGCGTTTTTGCTTTGAACCGCAAAGTTAAAGTTAATGTAAGTTTTCATAACATTTTATGAAAACTGTCATTTAATTTATTAAAAGTTTCATTCACTAAATTTTCATTAAATTAAAGAAATTTTTGTTTCACTTTGTGAAGAAAGTTTCATTAGTTTATTTTATAAAATTACTAAAAGTTTAAATGTCGACATTTAAAACTATAGTAAAAAAGCTCTATACACTGACAGAATTGTATGCATGATATCAATGAAGTTTTGCATTAGATCCATGAATTGTCCAGTGACTCGTCCATTGAAACTTTTTATAAATTAATGCAGTTTTTAATCAAAATTTTTACGACTAATGAAAAAGGTTCTTTAGCAACAGTTTCATTAAAACATTGTGAAGAAAACTTCATTAGACTAATAATAATTATAAATTTCATTAAAATTCATCCAATGAATTCTCTCTGTGTAACATTTCTCTGTCTAACATCTTAGTGATCTGAGGGCTTAAACTCTAAAAAACAATATAGCTCAAATTTATACTAATTTTCTTCACACTTTTGTGATTTTGATAGAAGTCTCGGACAGTAAAACTTTTTAAACACGAGTTTGGTTTAAAACGAATTTATTTATTACGAATTAATTTGAAAGTTTTGACGTTTTGGTACAACAATTTGCTAATACATGAAAACTTGCTGAAGTATCTAACTCACGCTTACGATTAACTGTTTTTGACATTCCCTTAAACAAATTTTCATATAATTTTCCTTTTTTAAAAGGAAATTTTCAAAAATTTGCAAATAACTCGAATTTCGTAAAATTCTAACAAATTTTAAACCGAAATGTGTAAAAAACCATTTATTTATGAAATCAAATGAAATAGTTTCACAATATTTAAAAAAGTTTTAAATAATTTGTTGGCGATAAAAAAATTGTGAAGAAATTTTACTCCATTAAATACTAACCTCGATTACAACGAATTAATTTTTCTGGTCAATAGGGGCTCATCTCAACCGGGTTTGGTTTTGTAATGTTTTTTTTTGTTAATTTTTTTTGTTTTTTTTTTTAAAGCGAAGCACCACTCAGGAAATTCTTCCTATTAATTAATGTGTTGCTTTCTTTGGAAAGGGGATAGTGGAAAGATGAAAGGTGGTGAAAGATGAAGGGCTTCAAGCATGGCAACACTGTAATTGCGCGAGTAGATAAGTCTTAGAACAGTTGTTGCTCGCCACCTGATGTAGAGTTGACGAATTTATTGAAGCTTTTTGTTGCATAGCCCTGATTCATTGTTTTACTTCGGTGGGGTTAAGTGCTATGGGAACACCGAAGGTGGGCGCAGCGATACATATAAGTGATAGAAACTTATACATATTATTTTTCTAAATTGATGTTGTCGTCACCAGGAATCGAACCCGGGACCATCTGTGTAATAGTCCAACGCGCTAACCATTACACCACAGCGCCCACCAAATTATTTTAATATATGAAAACAAATTGGGGGTCCGTGAAACAGTAGGGTAAAAAGTAAAAAAACAGAACATCTAGCCTTTTAAATTAAGAATAATTATGCACATTATTCCAAAAATGCATATTTCTCTTAAATTTTTAGATTTCCGGTTTCTCGAATAACTCGTTATGGTATAAATAATTAAAATTAGAGTTTTAAGAATTTGAATACTCCTTACATCCAAGTTAAGAGTAACGTGCTACCGTAATTTTTCATTACAAAACTTATTACCGGGCAGTAGAAAGTTTTGCTGGGATGATTTATTTTCGTTATACTAGAATGTAAATAAATATAAATGTTATGCACTTTGTATAACCTCCACATACTGTAATGAGGTATAAGTATAAGTTTGTTACTCCGTTTGTAGAGCATCGAAATATGATCTAAGATCCCATATATTCTTGACCCTTATTCAATTTTAAGACGATTTAACGATATCCGTATGTCTGTTGAAACGGCGATCACGACGCGAACACGCAATACAGACTGACTCATATTTTGAATTCATATACATTTCCCGAAAAGTTTGGTATTAAAAATGAGCTGTTCAAAAGTTATGAGTACAAATGTGTACGTACCCGATTAAAATGGAAATAATATGAAGCAACAGAGAAATGTATATAATAGCCTCATATCTAATTGAAATACAATTTGATCCGAAAAATTTTGGATCGTATTGTATATAAATTGATTTTATTACATTGAGCTTGATATCATTTGGCACCGAATCAATACATTGAAAATAAATTTGTTAAATGAAATACAGGGTGCAAGATAGTATGCCCCTAGCCAAATTTAAATTTAACGTACAGTTAAACTTTAATTTTATATGCTTTACAATCAAACATTTTTATGTCAAACTAAAATTTTTGGAGTTTGATATTTTAAACTGTGATGTTCATTTAAGATAATTTCAATATATACTTATTTAAAATGAAAATTTTCGAGTAGATGTTTAAATTTTGAGTAGGTTGTTATAGATTTCAAAACATAAACGTCACTTTTAAACAAATTAAAAAAATTATATTTTTTACATGGGGCAATACATTGCCAATCCAATTATATATATTATAAAGTTTTCATAAATATGACGAAAAGTTTCATAAAAATGTGTAACAAATGTTCCTTCATCATTTCATAAAAAAGTTTCATTAACATTGTGTAAATAAATTTAAGCTTTTTATTGAAATTTTTTATTTGGAATTTAGAAAATAGAATTCGCAATTTAGACCTGCTAACTTATCCAAAATCAGGTGAGGGTACAGGAAAAGGTTATTTGGAATTTAGAAAATAGAATTCGCAATTTAGACCTGCTAACTTATCCAAAATCAGGTGAGGGTACAGGAAAAGGTTTTTGGGGAGGGAACTTAGAGTATTTTTAATTAATTTTTTAATCTTTTTTACATTTTTGTATTGCAACATATTATTTTGGGAGAGGAAATTTCAGATTCTCCCTCCTACTGGAACCTGGCCTGTCCAAAATTATCATCAATATATGAATGTTATAGTTATATGGAAATGTCTTTGGTTAAAGTTAAACTCTGGATATTCACAGAAAAGTTACACGCCCCGTATTTTGAAACAAAACATGTTTTATTCATGTTTTTCCATGCATTTTTTCATCAAAACATATAGTTTGCTCAAAGATCGTAAATGGAACCGCAGTATTAGACATTTTAAAGCTTAAAAATTACCATAAATTATTTGCAATTCTGAAACATCAATTAAATATTATCTTATGTAAATTTACTTAATTTGAAAGCTTCTGTCGTAATATTAAAACAATTCCTTTATTTAATTACGTTTTTTTATATATAACTATCAAGTGATATTGTATCTTACTGTACCTGATGTCATACTTAACTATATTAAATTTTACAAAACTGGATCACATTATGTAAGATAATATAATATTATTTTTACTCGGGTATCTCTAAATTGTCCATAAAAATTGTCCATACACAGTATATTAGTACAAATTCTTTGTAGCGTCTGCTATATAAAAATAACGTCATATTTTCCACCAGACGCTAAGAGGTGAATAATATTTTAAATTCACCTCAAATTTTTATTTCACCTCAAATTTTTTTTTCACCACAACTGTTTTTTTACCATAAAAATCGTTTTTCACCTCAAAAATGTTTTTGCAATACACAATTTCTTTTTTACACCCAAAAAAGTTTTTCACCTCAAAACATATTTTTTTTAAATATTTTTTGTTCTTCCATTTGTAAGGGTTCATTGTGGAGGGTATAAAGAAAAAATTTGATAAAACCAAATGTACTTGTTTGTTTTAAAATCACATATTTTCCAGGTTTTCAAATTGACTGCTGAATAATTTGCAGATGGTCGAAAACTTCCTAATACTCGCATTTCACAGTCGATCTACCTTTAACACTTAAGAACGTGATTAAAGTAAAATATTTTTTAATTGACTTTTCGCAGGTGTGGTCCTCAAACCTCATCATAAGTTAACATTAGTAAACATGTTAAATGCGTAATACTCGTATATATATTGAAAACATCGGATTTAATTTTTTACGGTTAAAAAAAGAAAATATTGATTGTTTGAATGTGGGTTCTTTCTTTCAAAGAATTTTCTTTTCCGACAGTATTCATCTACTTTTCTTCAGCATTATTATATAAAGATTATTCTGTTACTTATTTTAAAGATCCTTTTTTTTTATTATTATTAGCAAAAAGGACTGGGATGTTTGTATGTGCAAATCTACATTTGGATATTTGTATGCATAAGTATACATGGTGTGTGTTTTTGTTACCAACAGTTACATTATGATCAGCAGCATAATAAGAAAATGCTTTGGTCAGTATTTATGTACATCGAGGCGTCCCAAAAATTACGAAGTGACCAATTTTAATGCTAACTCCCCCAGTTTTGTTCCATTTTGGTCTCAAAGTACGAATTTAAAAAAATATATATCGGACATTTCACAAAATTTTTTTTTAATTTCTCTAAAAATATTTTATTTTAAACGTCATATTCAACCGACGACAAAAATGGTAAATCTCTTGTTTAATGGTCCGAAAATCATAGATTACATCTAATATTCGATGCCAAGGACACCGGTAGTTTTCACTCTACGAGACGGCTGTTTCGTATTAGCCGGCAAACCTCTTACAGCATCAAGGTCCACATCATCGGACTTCCCACAAAGCCAACAGCTAAGCTCAAAAAAAAAGTTAGTAAAACAGTTTTCAATCTCTCTAAACTATTATTATACTATTTTTTAGTATAAAGTTATTTTCTATTAAACTTTTTTGCTATTCTTATTTCACAAATTACTTAATTTTTTTATTAATTTTGGTTGCTAATTTAACCAACTTTTGAAACCCGATTTGCTAAAATTAGAAAAGAACATAATATAATGTTTTGAAATTCAAATCTGAACTCTACTCGATTCGCTTTAATTCTCATAGAACCGCATAGAATTTCGAGTGATTTCTTGGCCTAATCATTTTAACTGCCAAAAAATTCATTTATAGGGGCTTTCATAAGGAATATAGTACGTATTGGAATGAGAACAGCGATAGGCTACACGAGGAAAGAAGCTTAAGACCTTACGAGGTCTGACTCTGCCAAACGAATGATATTCTAGTCTTTTTACTGAAGCGGGAAATGAGAGAATTATCCTTCATCATATTAATGAATCAATTTCATAGAATTTTTTTTTGTAGATTCAATAAAGAATTTCATTATGTCCAAGAAATTTTATTAATATTAAGAAATTTTTCACAAACTTTTTTTCAGAAAATTTCATAGTTTCTTAAAAAAAATTCATTCGATTTCCTAAATTATCTCGTCATAAAATTAACGAAATTTTTCTTCGGAGCTATGAAATTATTTCAAAGATGTAATTTTTATTTTTTCATAAAATTTCATTATTTCAATAACTTTTTTACATTTTAAACTTTATTTTTAAGAATTAATTCTCAAGTGTTAAACATATTTTATAATGCGCTTTATTATTTCAATGTAGCCTTAATTTTAAACTTCTGTAATCATATGAAGCTGAAGAGTTTTTTTAATTCAAAAAACTTATAAATTGAAAAAAAAAATGATGAAACTGTTTCATAACACAGTACAACATTTTTCAACACATGACTTTGGGACTCAATGCACGTGAAAGTAGCCCCAAAAATAAGAACTTCTGCATCATTCGTTTTGACAAGTTGGCTATAGTAATAAATTAATGGCCATACGAATTTTTTGGATCAAGGCGGACTTTTAGCAATTTTCTATATTCTAACACGGTTATATCACGGTATACCGTACGGAATATCTATTTTGTGTCTGAAGCAAAGTTGTAGATATTGAATAGGAGAAAAAAATGCGGAACAATCCTACCCGAAAAAAGTGCCTTAAAAATCGCAAAAATGCCTATTTGCTCAATAACTTTTTTGCTCAATAACTGGATTACACATCCACAAACATGCTGTTTTTTTTCTTTATAAACTTTTTTTTTGCATGAAAATAAAAATTTTCTGTTAGAAAGTGTTTTGCAACCGTCAGATAATGACAATCGTAATTAATTTTTATATTAATTACTGTAGAATATTTCTTTAGTTAGTCTCTTTACAGGAAGAAGAAGAAGTAAACATTTTTATTGAAAAATTTTACGGACACAAGGGATACACCAGACTGCCGCAGTTTCGTCCCCCTCCTGGGACGCGTCAGTGGTTAATTTATGTGTCAATTGAACAAAGTATTTTATATTGTTAATTTGCTCTATATGAAAAACTTTTTATTTTTTGGTGTCGTACTGTGATTTGAACTCACTGCCTTAGCATCAAGCTATGCATCGTAATCTCACCTCTTAACGAGTTGAGCCACGGTCGACACAGCGATGACGTGGCTAAAGTGGAGTTTGGTCACACTACATACAAACAAGTATTGTTTCGTTCAGAACCCAATGGACCACAAAATAAGTAAAGTATAACAGTACTTTAGAATAAGCTTTTTTTAAAAAAAATACTAAAGCCTTTTTCAACCGTGTTTGAGAAAGTAGTATTCTTTACAACGTGCTGACAACATGTCGCTTCAGCAAAGTCCCGTTAAATTCTGTATGTACGTCGTTAATTACTTTGCATTGTCATTGTCAATTTTGATCGAAGATAGTGCGGTTGTCATAATTTGATAAATAAAAATAATAACAATAAGTGAAAACAATAAGTAAAAAACTTGAATTTTTAATGAATTGATTTTTTTAAAATTATTTTTTAAGTGTTTTTCAATTCCAAAAACTTAAATAAAAATTTCTTAATAAAAAAAATTAAATAAAATGTGAATTTCTTATATTCAAACATAAGGCCCGATTCTTACACATTTTTGTAATTGTCCTAAATTTGTCTGACTATCTTACCTTGAAAAAAAAATTCTAGGTAAGAATCACAAAAATGTAAGACAGTCACAAAAATTTCTGAAAATTGGGGCGATAATAAAAAAATTTACAAAAGTATGCATAAGCTAATTCTACAATTGGTAGCATAAGCTTGTTCTAAATTTGTAAGCATAAGCTAATTCTACAATTGTTGACATAAGCTTATTCTAAAATTAGCGGCATAAGCTTATTTAAATATTATTTCAGTAATATTATCACGAGGGTTCCGTTTTGATTTTTCTACAATAAAATTAAAGCGTTTTTCAATACTTTCTAAAGTCTTTTTAAAGCTTAACGCTTATGCTTGCAAGCTTAATATAATATTTTTCTAAAGCATAGATGCCCAGTAGTAGCTGATATCAGCAAATTAAACTCACACGTATACTTACGCTCTTTTGTTTGATCGTCAATCAACCAATAGGAAATCAGCATGTTGAGAGGAAGAGACCAACTACACTTGCAGAAAGAATATTTAAAAGATTATAAATTTATTTTACACATGGCGTTTTTAACAGACATTTGTAACATTTTGAATGAGTTAAATTTGAAGCTGCAGGGAAAAGATAATAAAATTTCGGATATGTTTAAAATTCTTTCAGATTTAAAAACTCAGATATTTTTACATGCAGCTCAAATTGATTCTGAAGACTTTTCGGACTTTCCTAAAACTTCTGTTATTTACGACAAGGAGAAAATTTTGAAAAAGTTTTAACTTTTGGAAATATTAGAAACGCTTTTTAATAACTTTAATGACAGGTTTAAGGATTTTGAAAATATTCAGCATTTACTGGATATTTTTCAAAACCCTTTTAAATGCGATATATTAAAGTACGAATTTCCAATCCAAACAGAACTTATTATACTTCGAAGTGAAATAGATTTGCCGGATAATTTTAACAACATAGAATTTTGGAAAAATCTGGATGGTACAATATATCCTGAAATAAAGAAGATTTCATTGAAGTGTTTATCTTTATTTCCCTCAACGTATCTTTGCGAACAAATATTTTCAGATTTGAATTATATTTGCTCAAAAAAACGCAATAAGCTGAATTCTTCTAGTTTGAGAACTGCAATAAGAGTATCAACATAGAAGATTTCATTACTTTTTAATTGCAAATTGAACAATGATTAATTGAGGGAAAATTAATAAACACTTCGAAGAATCTTTTTATTTTGAAATATATCACACCCGCCACACATGTGCTTTCGTCGCAATCTCGTTGACGACTAAATAAAATGAATAGCAAATTGTTTTCTTCCAGTGTTATTTCGTCACTCTCACCAATACTACTACATTGGGCATCTATGTTCTAAAGGGTTTTGGTCCATTGGGAAGAGACAGAATTAACTAATACCAATGCACAATTCATTTCTCAACTAGAATGCTTTTTCTTCTTAATCCTATCTCTTTTTCACAAGTAATTATCACGTTTTATGATGCGCTTTATTCACATACAATAGTTGGATACCAAGTGTAGGTTAGAGATTGAGTCACCGTTAAGCAAGTTTCTTCAAATTTCATGTTAGAAAGTGTTTTGCAACCGTCAGATAATGACAATCGTAATTAATTTTTATATTAATTACTGTAGAATATTTCTTTAGTTAGTCTCTTTACAGGAAAAAGAAGAAGTAAACATTTTTATTGAAAAATTTTACGGACACAAGGAATACACCAGACTGCCGCAGTTTCTATTTTTCTTTTTCTTTCTTTTTTCTTTTTTTTTCCCATTTTCACCTTTCAATTATAATTGAAAATGTTCTAAATTTTGTTGCCATGCATAGATAACATATAAAAATCTCATATTTTCTGTGTAGGAATAGCTGTAATATGAATTGGAATTTTTATTTTCACGCAAAAGACAAAGAAAAAAAACAGCATATTTGTGGATTTGTAAAAGTATATAAAAAATGTAATATAAAATTATTTAAAAAATTTGAATAATTTGCTTGACTTTTAGAGTCTAAAAACTGATGACTCACTTTGAGAGAGATTTTTTGAGATAACTTTTTTACTAAAAAAAATTGTAGAGTTATTTTAAAGTCGTATTTATCAGTGCTCCGAATTATCGTGCTTTGTAAGTTAATTATTGTTTAATTTATTTAGTTTTTTTTTTAACCACTTTTTTAATATAATATATTCTTTTGTTCAATACTCAGAGAGTTATTGTTTCTTCAGACTAAAAGAAAAAGTATTAAAATTGTTTTAAATTAATTTGACAATTTATCCAAAAGTTATCGTGAAATTTACGTTTTGTGCTGAAGTCATCTGGCAGACCTGTTTAAACTCCAAAACAGGGGTCGCCATTTCAGTGCACAATTGTGCAAACTAAAATTTCTCTACCTCACACACATTTTTGTGCTCTTTCATTTAGTCGTCGATGAGATTGTGACAAGTGTACATGTTCAGCGGATGCTTTAACATTTTTTTTCATGTTTACACTCAAACAATATTGTATGATCAAGAATGCTTTTGGTAACATACAATGCCTTTTATGTCATAAAACATTTAAGGAATGTACGGAATATGTTTTTAAAAGACATTGCGATTGTTTTGATACTAATATAAATAATTTAGTTAGTAGTTTAATAGTAAGTTATTTACTTATTTATTTACTTATTCATTTATTTTTTTTTTTATTTAGTTGGTTAGTTATTTATTTATTTACTTATTTATTTATGTATTTATTGTTTATTTATTTATTTACTTATATATTTATTTTTGTACATTTGAAAAGGGTTTTTTTATAATAATAATAATAATTTTTGGTAAATATTTTTTATGGACAAGTTGTTTGTGCCATCGAAATAAAGTGAAATATGTATAAATGAAATGTAAAAATTATATGCATTTTTAAGACATATTTCGAAGTTTGTTCGATTTTTTTTTTGTTTGATAACTTTTTAATAATATGTTTGTGTCATTAGATATATCTAAAAAAAATTGTTTCCAAAGTTGTATGTTCTCTATAATATATTTAAGTTTCATTAGGATCTGACGGTCCGCAGAAAGATACTTCTCTTGTAATTTGTATAATTTTGTGTAAGTTGATCAAATTATATATAAAAACATACATATATTTGTTGTCACCTCAACCGCACAAAATAACATATAATTATATAATATCATACACTGTTATATTTAAACCATTTTTTAATCAGGTGTATTTGATTATCTTATTTTGTATGAATATCAGAATGGTGTCAGTTACTAACAGTTTTCTATGACTGTAATTCTCTCAATTTTTTCCTCTCTCTTACTCACTAATACACAACTAAATTTTTTTTGGCGATCTCTGCTCTAAAACACCAAAAGCCATCTCAACTTGGCATTTGTGTCTCTTAATGAGAGAACAAAAATTGCTAAATCAATCAATCAATCGAATGAATGGAAAAAGGAAAACAAATGGAAAAAGACAAAAAAAAAAATAATGCTTTTAAAAATTAATTTTTTAAAGAAAAAAGTGTCTTTTATGCATAAAAAGCACATAAAGGAAGAACAATCTAAAAGAATCACTTGTAAAGCTGAAAATAAAAATTAAAAATAAATAATAAAGGTAATAAATTCATTGAATAATATCAAGAGATAGTTTAATTAAAATATTTATTTTAGTGGTAAAAACTAAAAAAGCTGATTTGTTTTTTATGCCTATGATGCAAAAATTACATTTTTTTATAAAATTTTGGAAATATTAAAAAAAAAAAAATCGTAAGCATTTTAAATATATCGAGCTGTTACAGTTGCCTAAAAGTTACAATTTTTTCGACCCCCCTTTCTAATATCTGAATATGAGATTAGGCCGTTAAAAAAATATGTGTTACTTATTTTTTCCTCCCCTATCCGAAGTTATTAAGATCAGAAAGAACCCATCGGATGACTCTCCCTGCATGTGGTTTTATTAACAATTTTTTTTTTTTTTTTTGTTTTTTTATGTTCAATACAAATTTTAGTAAAAATTCTTCTTAAATTGGTAATTTTTCAAAAAGCTTTGTTATAAAAAAGGATTTTTTTATATTATTAGTTTTTTTTTGTTTAATCGTCTAAATTTATTCGAATATTATTGGTTATTCGTTATTATGTTATTCGAAAATCATGATTTTTAAATTGTTCGCTCGAGTTTTCTTTTTGTAATATTTTATTGATTAACAACTTTTTAGCTGGTCGCGATATAATATATATAAAACACACCCAGCTTATGACCGCCTTTTGTTTTTATCTGCCAGTTAATGTTTTTTAAGCTGTCAGCACATTAACAATTAATTTAATTTAAAACATTGTTGGCAAACAACGCATTTTCATTATAACGGTAGTTGCCTGCCACGTAAACATCTATACCGATATAAAAATTTTGAAACTACGATTCTAATAGTGGAATGTGTCTTCTAATATCATAGAGTTTATTAAAAAATTGTATCTATTTCCATTTTATTATATCTACTAAATACCGTTATAAATCGTCATTTCGGTATTTTAGCGAGATATTTCAAAATCAAACCGGCAAAATAGTGAAATAAAACCGCTTATATAAGATGGAATCGCTATTTTAAAATTTCCATTTCGGTCTTGTTGTAACTGTGGTAGCCAACTACCGTTATTATAAAAAGTTATTGAATGCGAACCCTAATTTAAAATGGGTTTAAAATACAAACTAACTTCTATAGTTTTGGTCAAAAAAATTAGCACCCTGGCACAGAAATGAGAAGTGGCCAAAATAAAATAAAATCGATTTATAAATAAATAAAATTCATATTCAAACTATAAAATCAAAGTAAAAAAATACTATCATTTTTAATTTAGTGTTTGAAAAATTTTATTATATTAAAATTAGTTTTTTTTTATCAATCATTACATGCCGACTTAAAGTATTTCGCCAGCGTATTGCCACAAATTTTCAATCCTAAAAATTGTTTTTTTTTTTTAATATATAAAAATTAAATAATACCAAATTTAAATAAGCTCCAGAAAATTCTTGGGACTTTTTGGAGATTCATTATTTGATACTATTAACTAAAATATGGTAAACGGAATGGTAAAAAAACGGAATTGTTTAAATGAGGCAAACAGTATTTTATTTTCTTATATATAAAATTCTCGTGTCACAATGTTCGTTCCCGTACTCCTCCGATTCTCATGAAATTTTGTGAGCATATTGTAGTAGGTCTGAGAATCGACAACATCTAAAAATGGGCGTGATCGGACCAGTGGGCGTGTCAGCTCCCATACAAAGTAAATATTTAATTTCATATATCTACAGTACTATAATAGCCCATAGTCTTAGAAATTTGTGCACTTTGATTATTTGTTAATGTGAATAGTCATGGGAAAAATGGGGCGTGATCGGACCAGTGGGCCCACACAAAGTAAATATTTTAATATCATATATCTACAGTTCTATAATAGCCAGAGTCTTAGAAATTTGTGCACATTGATTATATTATGAATAGTCATGGGGAAAATTGGGCGGGATCATACCAGTGGGCGTGGCAGCTTCCATACAAAGTGATTATTTAGCTCATATACAAAATTAATATTAAATATCTAGGGTTCTATATTAGCTATATAGCCTTCAAATTTTGTACGAGTAAATAATCGTGATGATTTATTTCAAGACTTTTTGCAAGGTTATTTAATAATTTTTTTTTTTAAAGCCGTTGTCATGTTTTTTCAAAACGAGATATCAAACTCTTAAATCGGTTATGTAGTTCCGAAGATATTTACAAAAAACCTATGTTAATATTTACAAAAAAACTATGTAAATCTTCAAGCTATGTTACACGAACACAACAGCCTCATCCGTCTATTCAAAACAGCCCTAGACCAGATGCCGACAGATGAATTTACGGTTGTGATAAGAGCTGACAAGACACCGGCTGGTGAGCATGAGCGGCGCTTCAATGCACCGGGTGATAGGTTACGTCGCAGTTGTTATGGCATTTGTTTTCAGCTATTCATTTTATATACCTTCAGCAAATAAAGGCGATAGAAGCACAAAGAGGCATTGGGCTTCCCATGAAATTACAAAATTTTAAAATGATTTACTAATGTGAATTTATTTTTTTAATTATTTATTTGCCGTAAAAAAAATTTTCTTGATTTCAAGAATTAATTATAATTAAAATTTGAAGGCAAGACAACGATTGTCGGGTCAGCTAGTTATTATAAATATTTGTGTTTTTTAGAATATATAATAATAATATCAAGTTATTTATTAAAAACTATTACCACGTGCATTATTGATCAATTAGCATTAAAATGTCATTAAACGAATTAGTTCGACGCAAACTAATTGTAAATAGGTTTAAGAAAATTTTAACTTCTTCATAATTTTAAGGACCTGGAATTAAAAAAAAAAACCCACGTTTACCTACAATAAAAGTAATAAAGGAATAATAAAAGTGTAGAAAGAAAACTAGTTTGGGCATTAATATCGGTTGGCATAATTAAAAACTGGACGCTAAAGCTGCACGCAGAAAAA